>JAOCNB020382185.1:0-23486 GCA_026546465.2 Palythoa caribaeorum
TTGAGGCTGAAATCGCCAAAAAAATTAAGAACAATGAGCCTCGGCAAAATTTACTGGTTCTTATAAAAAAAGCGTGTGTTATTACAAGCCAGACTCACATTGATAATTATCATTAGTGATCTTCTTTAAATTGGTCCTAAAATTATATTTAGCCACAACATCTAAAATATTTATACTTCTTTGAAACTTGAAATTGAAACTGACAGCGTTCGATAAGGGATTCAAAGTTTGAAATCTATGAAAGCTTTTGACTGGTCATATTTCGCGACACTTATAACACATAAAGGCTCTAATTTCTACGAAATTTAAGTAATTGTACTTACAAAATACCAAACACGAAAACAATGCCACGGCTAATTAGTTATGCAATACTAGTGCAAAACTAATAAGCACTGAAGAAGACTAGCATCTTATTTTTAATTTGCATTTCAAGTGAAAAACATCTCTGCCGCAAACAATTCGATATAGTTTATGGGTTATTTTCGTATTGTGCATTCAAGTACTTAAACTAAACAAATAGGAACAGAACGTTGTGAATATTACCTTTGCCATACTACATTCAAGTACTTAAAAACATTTAAAAAACGAATTTTCAAAGCTTTTCTGGGCTCTTAAGATATGATTTAAAATAATCGACCTTTTCTACAAAATCAAAACTGTAATCTGTTTTTTGTTGATCATCAGTGTTTAAACACAACTTTACTTTTATAATTGATAAGCATGATTAAATCTTAAGGCTGTGTTTTGTCAAGCTGTTGCAATGTGAAAAACTCTTTATGATGTATTAGCTTCATAACTAACTGTTATTGTATTATAACGCATGGTAGATGAACCACACCTAAGCTTAATAATTTGCTGTGAGTTTGGAACTGTCTTGCATGAAGTATCTAAAAATCAGTTTCTTCTTCCAGGCCGGAGCCGCGATCAAGGACCAGGTTATCTACTCCTCCAGTCGGATCTCTTACATTCTCCATCAGTAAGTATTTGCGGAAGTCATCGGGTGTTTTCTCGTCTTCTGAGTCTGTCTCGTACGGAGCCAACAGCCGCTTTGCACTAACCATTTCAACAGTTTCAGGGGGCTGTGCTGAGGAACCGTCCTTGGTCAATTCGTATTTGCGAGAACTTTCGGGAACATCTGTGTCAGTTAGTTGTTGAATCCTGTTCTTCTTCTTGTTTCTCTTGCGAATAAACGCAACAAGTACCCACAATAAACAGCAAGTGAAGAGAACAAACATCAGAGATGACGTGACAATGACTACAATCTCCGTTGGTGTAAGTTCCTTGTTAGGATTGGCTTCATTGCATTTAGGAAAGGCGTCGTAAGTCCCATAAAGTAGGCATTCTTTTATACCCAACACTTTCTGACAATAAAATCCAAACAAACTTACCGAAAGTTTGTGGTGGGCAAGGTCGCCGGCGTCTGCAATATCGGCCAAGCAAGACTCGTAGTAAAATAGCGATTGTGGAACGAGCCGCGGACTACAATATTTCTGCAAGGAACCCTTGTAGAACTTCTCGTGACAGAGTGTTAGCGCTTTCTCCTTTAAGGTTGCATTTCTGAATGCTAGAGTGTAGTTTGAGCTGGGACGAAGAGGGGCAGCAGATGGTGCCCAATCGAGACTATCAAGTGGTGGTAATGAGATGAAGCTCACGAATTTCTGAATTGCAGTTGTATGGTTGGAGGAAACGTTTTCCAGTGACGTTACTGACAGCGGATCATAATAAAGCGCAGAAAGGGTCGCTCCTTGGCCCTCGTCCATGGGCAAGTTCAGCACAAGACCTTCGACATAATGGTCGAACTTCACATTCTTCAGAATTGACACCTCATCTCCCGACTTTGCGTACTGCCATAATCTGAATTCGTCCAGTGCGCCAGTCATGTCATATTCCGTTTCAATGTCTGAACCCTTCATATACCTAAAAAAATTTTATACACAGAGACGTTATATCTGCTACCAGCTTTAAATACCCAATAAATTTATTTATCACATCTTAGCACTTTCTTTGCAACAAAAAAAGTTTTAAGGAAACTCATAGGCGGTACCGCTACCAGTTGTTACACAAACCTGGAACCTATGTTTCTGCGATATCATAGCAATAGTATTTAAAGTGCACCTTACCCCCATTTCAGTTTTATACTGCCGTATTTTTTATTTTTAATCGACGTTTGAAGCCTGCTCTCAGCGCACACAACCGCGTTTTAGGGCTTCTGGGTCAGTCACGTCATTCCCGGAATAAAAAACAAATATCGCCTTCTCTTAGCCTCGCTTAGTGCGCACGGAAACCGCTATAGGTTGCTCACTACACTAAATTTGCTGCCAAAACGTTGTTAATCTTCAACCCTGACGAGTCTTAATTTTCAGTTTTGGCCTATTTCTTTTTTCTTGTCCAAAAAAATCTAAAGCGCCTGAACAAATTTTCAGGAAACACTCAGAGCAAATATTGGACACTGTATTGGAATGTCCCTTTCCATAGACTTCAGTCTAGTGTTCAACAGCAGTAGAAATGAAATTCCTCAATTTGTTCCAACGCACTCCCATATATTGAATCGTTCGAGAAGTCAAATACAAGGCCAGAACACAGGCGTACAGTGAAAACTATACTGAGCAAAACGAAGTAGAGCGTAGCGGAGCGGTAAAACACTAATTGAGAAATAACATTTTACAAAACTCTCCACAAAAGTCACAAACGAAAGCATGTCCTCTCAACTGGCGTCATCTTGCTTTTTTCCTCGTGGTCCTGGATGAACGCCTGTTACTTGGTGTTAACAAACTCAAATGTCCTCGCAATCGCGCGATGTCACTTCCGCTTCAATGAGCTCTGTTCTTACCGATACAGACACCATGTGGCCCGATGAAACTTAACCCAGTCTACCCAGCGTTTGTCTTCGTTTTCCTGCTGGTATGTCGTCTCCATAGAATGGAACAGGATGCAAACCACCCTCCTCAGTGTTCCTTAGATTGCTACAGTCTGCCACAGTGCACGTTTCAGACACAATCAATCAAGGAAAAACATTTTCCATTACAAAAACTTGAATACTGAGATTACTTCGGTACCGTTCCAACATGCAGTAATATGAAATTTGGTTGCGGAAATGACGTCAGTGTATACGGAGCTAATCCCCATACACTGGTTAGGCATGAACCCAGATGATAGTGATTTTCACGAAAATGTAGTGGTTTCGTGAGCTCATAAAAATAAGAAATGGAGTTAGATGCACTTAAACAAAGACATCATATAACAACAACAACATGTAAAACTATTTGCGTTTAACAAAACGGGCCTTTTACTTAGCTTTATATCATTGTAACGTAAAAATAAATAAAGAAAACTGCCAAACCTATAGAATTACGAGAAGGCAAGATAATGTGGAAAATATTATAGTCACGTCTATCATAACAATACAGCAACTGCCAATGTTATCGATATGTAGCGGCAAGGTTGGCGTAGTGTTAAGATCTCTGCCTTTCAGCACAAGGTCCCAGGTTCAAATCCCGGCTCTGCTTAACACTACAGAAACCGGAGATAAGCACCGGCTCCAATGGGCCAATAGGCTTGTGAAAGGATTTACAAATCTTGTCGCTGCAGCTATCAAGCCAAAGGAAGAGCATCAGTTACGATTTCAATAACAATTCTATTGACCCTTTAAGCCCTAAACCGAAAAATGACGTGTTGGTAAATTCTCCCAACTGAGCTCCATAATTTCTATATAATTAGTTTAAGAGAATATGGCTTTTCAACTTCCACAGCTTATTTCTCTTGATCGATTCCTTATTTCTCATTACCAGTTATATTATTTAGTTTGAGTTATGAAAGGAGAGGTTGGATGTTGATAAATTGGCTGGGGCTAAAAGGGCTAACCTACAATATTAACGCACCTGCCAAACAGGAGAAACCCATCGAAGGAAAACAGCTCTCCTATCCCGAGACCATATGCAGATTGAGAGACAGTAGCATTTTCTCGAGAGTTCACAAAAACCTGTACACGTCCATCGGTGTTCCTCCATGTGACCGCCACGTGATGCCATATTCCTCCTGTAATGTTTAGTCCCAGTTTTACCTCGTGACCGAAAAAATTGACGGTTATCCCATCGTCGTACAATAAAGCAAACCCTCCTGATTTGGACGAGGATGACACAATGGCGTGTTTAGATTTGAGACTGTGCGCAGAATATTCACCAGTTGACTTTATATTTTTTTGTTCGTGTGTCGAGCAACATTTCTGTACGATGTTTGAGGCCTCATTCACTAAGCAAATCCAAAGTTCAAAAGTAAACTCGTTTAGTGGATCGTAAGAACTGTCTCCGACAAGCACGACTTGTTTGTGAGAGCCGAATATCAGCATAAACCCAGCACCAGTGAAAGTGAAACCAGAGAATCTGTTTTTCAAGATCACATTTTCTTTGCTTATTGTTTCTTGAGCAATGATTCTCTCCTCAAGAATTGCTTGATTAAAATTTGTTGAGTTTGTGTTGTTGTTTAATCGAGATTGAAGATATTTCACCCAATCACTTTCCTCCTTTCCACAGATGCCAAACGTGTCATCGCGTACTTTAATCGGCACTTCAATAGCCGCTCCAACGGCCCCGTTATATAAAAGAATTGTAAACTTGACATTCATAACTTTTTCTTTTACTTCAAGTATTTTGGTGTGAATCCAACGGAAGGTGAAGCCTCCAACTTCATTCCACGAGTCAGATTTCTGAAGCGAGGTATTTTCACCTTTGGTATAGTCCAGCAAGAAGCTCGATACAGTTCCAGATTCCTCGTACATCAAAGAAAGAAAATTCGTGGTTGTGTTTACAGCAATTTCAGTGATTCTTCGACAGGATAGACGGTTATCACATGGTATTTGCAATATTTGTACATCTATTCCTTGCAATTTAAGTAGCTGGTACGAACCAGGGGCTTCAAAGTGGTAGTTGGCTCCTGTCACTGTTGTGAAGTGAGGATCACCAAAATTTATCGAGAGACCCGTTTTGTTGGCTTCCCTTACAGACTTCTCTACTGCAATTGAACAATCGCTTCCTGTCCACCCAGTGGTACATTGTGAACAATTTGAATATTCCGAGTTATTAAACTGCGCTGATCCTTTCCAGTGAGGCTCACAAAAACACGTGCCGTTCACAGGACTGCACACGCCGTGTCCGCTACAAATATTCCACAAACCACCCGGGCACAAATTTGAACAGTCGTTTCCCCAGTAACCATGTTCGCAGGAACAAGTGACCTCTCCCGAAGTGTTTGCTTTTGGTATTGCGTATCCAAATACACATCGTATTTCACACCGGCCTCCGATCCAATAAGGAAAATTCATATCAAAGAAATGGTGGCATAAATCTTTAGCTGGCCAAACTGCTAATGTAAGTTCCGTTTGACAGTAATCTGCATACGATACAACAGAATAAATTGCCCAGTTCAGTTCCCTGGAAACAGCAACATCGTTTAAACATATGCTGTAATAAAATTGAGCCACTTGAATTCCCAGCTTTTCACAACGAGAAAAGAGCGTTTCGAGTAAAAGTGAGCGACAATACTTTTCGGCTTTCAACTGTAGCGGCAATTCTTCAAATGTGATGTCTGAGCTTTGTATTGGAATGTCAGCATCAGAAAAATCCCAGAGTGGTTCGTGGAACTTTATAATGTATAGATGGTTGTCTGAGACCAAATCGGGGATTACGTATCCTTCTGCTTGATTGAATTTCCAAAGACAGAGCAACCCTGGGTATTGCCGGATTTGTACATTTAGGCGCCAGTTTCTTCGTATGAGATCTGGGTTCGTTTGTCTTTCCCAAAACCGAACCTCGTCGATTTCTCCTTCAAAACTAGAAGTTGGTGGCTTGCTTCTTCGATTACGCGAGGGTTGCCACTGTCCAAACACTAAAACCCCGCCGTCCATGAAAACGTCTTTGTCCAATTTAAAGACCCGGATTGACATGAATCCTCTTGAGTTGAAGTGGTATAACTGAAGAACGCCAATAAACCTTTTAAACACCAAAGAAATTTGGTTCCACTTTCCGATTTCAGCGCTTAATCCCGTGTCTATGACTTTGTCTCCATAAACTACTTTCAGTTTCTCGTCGTTTATCAGGGCGAATATACTTTCATGCGCGTACGACAGGACAGTTCCGCCATACCTGTAGATCTTTACAAGAAGCTCTATTGTCAGGATGTTTACCCGCAAAAAGTGTTGAGGCCGGGACCGTACAAGACTATCTTTAAACAACAGAGAGAACCCACCCCCAGTGATGTGCCGATGTTCCTGATAAGAGTGGTAACGACGTATAAAAAGACTGTTCTTTTCATGAACTACTGAACCCAGAGCCAATCGTCTTAACAAAAGTTCAGTTTCTGTTCCGTTCAAACCAAGGTTATAATCTGTGCACGTACCAAGAAGTCCAGTCGTGTTTTGGCAAAATACATTCGACAGATGAATATTGATGCTGAGACTGTTACCCACTGTCAACGAAAATATAATACCCTCTGGACCAGTGATGTGAAATCGTACACGCGATACACGTACCATAGTAAAGTATATGGAGAGTCTTGTAACGTGGTCTACACGAACGAGTCTTTCATTTAACCAGATGATAGGTACAATGATATCTGTTCTTGGCACACTTAGAATGGGTGCCCTAATGACCACTCTGACGGTTTTATAACTAAATGCAAATCCAGTTGTGCAAATTGGTAGGTATTGGCCAAGTCTGACACACGGAGACTGCCGTATTTGAACAATGAAGTTTTTTGTAGCCGTTCGCATTAGGTAGAACTCTCCATGTCTATGAAACTTAAAACGTACTCCAAAGAATGTCGTATAATACCCTCTATTTCCTATGGAAGAAGTAAAGGAAGAGGAAGCCAAAAACTTTGTGATGGCAAACTGGCAGTCCGTTCCTATCCAGCCTGTAGTGCAACTTTTGCAGCCTTCGTCCCCTTGCCAGTTGATTTCACACTTGCAATTTCCGGTAGTTTTATCACAGCGGCCATGACCCCCGCATGTATCAATAATGCCACCTGGACACACATTAGAACAGTCTTTACCCCAGTAGCCAATGTCACAAACGCAGTAGTTCCGATCTGCTGGGTCTGCTGTACCGAACACACACTTGACAGTGCATTTCTCGCCAATCCATAAAGGAAAGGGAATTCCTAAAAATCTGTTGCACAGTTTTTGGGCAGGCCAAAACGTTAGGCTAAGCACGGCTTGACAGTGATCTGAGAAAGATACCACAGCCGTAATGGCGGCATTAACATTGCCACTGACTGCAATGTCTTTCACGCAGACTAGATAAAAAAAGTCTCGCTCCGCCGACAATTTACCGCAATGGTCAGTAAGGGGACCTTTATAAAACATTTCAACACAGAATGATAAAGCGCTACTTTCTAAACTTTTGTTACTAAATACAGTCTCAAATGGTTTTTCAGTAGAAGTAAAGTTTTTGTTTACAGGAGCATCTGAATATACCCACACTGGTTGTGGCCAGGGCTTCGAGGGTAAGAAAAGATGTTCATCGGTAACCAAGTTTAACACAACATTTCCTTCTCCTTTATTAAATTTCCACAACGCTGTTATCTTCGGGTGAGAGGGAAGTACGTTCATTTTCCAGTTTTGTTGGATAAGGACAGGATCAAATGCTCGCTTCCATACACGCAATTCATCAATTACACCAACAAACGATACTTGGGTCTTTCCTTCCGTTTCCCTTGGTGATAAATCCCACTGCCCAAGTTGTATCATACCACCGGGATGAAAAGGGTTTGAGTTCAAAATGCGAGATCTTCTTGCTATCTGGCCTTGATAATTGAAAACATAGATCTCTAGTTTGTTTAACTGGTGATACCATATAAGGGAAAGATGGCTCCAAACTTTCAGCTGTAATAGGATTCCTGTGTCCCATGCGAGATCGCCGTGATAAATTTTAATTGTTGATAATTCAATCGTAATGGCAAAGGTAGATTCAAAAGCATAAGAAATAATAGTGCCACCAGTAATCAACGGTTTGAATAAGATTTCAATGGTCAAGTCGACGCCGGCTGCAAATGTTTTTATTAAGGGAACTGATGAAGCTCCCGTTTGATTAAATAACAAAGCATACACTCCCCCAGTTGGTACAAGCTGTTCGTGGAACTGTTCGTACTTTAGCACAAAAAGGTTATCGCGATCTGTTGCACTGACGTTTAAAACAGAATTAATGTATTCTTGCGTTATATTAGCCAATGGAACATTTGGTTGCTGAGTTTGTGCAAAGTCGTCTTCAACGTTCCTGTTACAGGAGCCGAGCAAGCCATTTGAGTTGTAGCAATACGTGGAATTGACATTAACTTTAAAGCTCAAATACCTTCCTTCTATACGGATGATTATTTTGAAGTTCTTCAGCCAAGCGAAAACGTAATGATCTCTTGATTCACGCCAAAACGTAATGCCGAGATAAGATGGACCTAAAATTTCTTTGTGGCCTGTAATTCTAATCAAGGTGTTGTCAACCGAGATGGTAGGGTACATACCGGTTTCATAGGGTGCATGGAAAATTACTTTAGTTGACGCAATGGAAAATGCTACTGCGTTAACACAAATTGCCTGAAGATGACAAGGTACATGACGGACTTGTAAAATAAAACCGTTTTCAGGAGCACGAATGACGTAAAATACCCCAACAACAACTAGTGAATAGCTCAAACCATCAAACGTTACGTAGTGACCTCCCTGAGTTGAAAGCCCATACAAGGTTATGGAAGGCGACACCTGGATCATGGCAACAGAGCTGTCCAATCCTAGCCACCCTGGTGAACGAAGACGGCAGTCTCGAGAACCATTCCAGTTTGCTTTGCAATGGCACCGACCTGTAGCTGAGTCACAAAGACCGTGGTCATAACATGGCGAGAGGGAGCCACCGGGACAGACGTTTGAGCACTGTTTTCCCCAGTATCCATGGTGGCATACGCATTTATTGGATGAAATTACCTTCCCATTAATACACTTTTCGTCGCAGTCTGGACCAAACCAAATCGGAAACGGTCTCCCAGGAAACGCGTTACATAACAATCTGGCGGGCCATTCTGTTAGACTGAGAGATAACTGACAGTAATGAGCAAAACCTATGATAACTTCCATGGACATGTACACTGATTCAGTAACAGCAATTCGTCTAATGCAAGATCTGTAGTAGAATGTCAACACACCCTGGCCGAGGTCTTTACAAGAAAAATAAAGCGGTCCTGATAATATTAATGTATGGCAGAATTCTTCAGCCCTAATCTGTTGCGTAGAATTTGGAAGTTTTTCTGTTGGCTTCTTCCTGTAAAAAGAATTTTTTAATGTAACGTCAGAAAAGCGCCACAACGGCGATCTCCAAGGCTTCGTTCCAAACTTAAGTTTAGCTCCTATAATCTTATCAACTATTTGTTCCCCTTCACCTTCATTGAAGTTCCACAGCCGTGCTAATGTTTTAGCCGAAACCTCAACCCTTCTTTTCCAGGCCTGTAGAATAATCGCTGGATGAAAAATCTGAGTCCATATCCGAACTTCATCAATAAAGCCAACAAAAAAGTCAACAGGTTGAGGGCCACTTCCGTCAAGCGAAGGTTGCCAACCAGCAAAAGCAAGCGTCCCTCCAGGAATAAACACATGTAAGCCAATTTTGATGTCTACTCTCTGTAATTGTCCAGTGGACCTAAAATAATAGAAGTGAAGAATTGTTGCTGACCGTTCAAATACTAAAATGATCTGATTCCATTCATTTATCTCTGCTGCAATATTAGTATTGAATACTAAGTCTCCAAAATAGATGGCAAATTGTCCGCCGGCGTTGGATATGAAAAATGTCTGGGTCTTACTGTAAGACAAGATGACACCAAAATGAACGGTTTTAAACATTAGTTCGATTGTAAGGTCGTTATCAAGAATTGAATCGTTGAAATCCGTAGAGATAACGGCTGTTTGGTCAAAAAATAAGGTATACCCGGCATTTGCTTGACGATATTCCACAATGTCATTGTACTTATACTCAAACAGGCTGTGACAAGCAAGTACTTGTAAATTCTTTGAAAGCCTAACGACTGTATCTTCCGTTTCACTGGAAGAGTTCGGAGGTTGGCCAAACGAGGTATTGCGCTTGAAAACAGATTCGGAGCAATTGGTTATTGGGGAATATGAGATAAGAGAATCCAGTATTTTCTTGTTACAGGCACCAAGTAGTCCAATTGAGTCTTTACATACAAGTCCAGATGCAATCGTACTTAAGATGAGGTAACGACCACTTACACGAACTGTAACTTGTAAATCCGGAAGGGAAATTTCGTAGTGTACAGAAGACAACTTTACTACCAGGAAACCATGCAGCTGCTGCGTTATCGGATTAAGGTCGACATTCACGCGTGCACCATTAAGCCACAGCACAACATGTCCTTGTGATGTGTATGGTCCATGAATGACTAGGGTTTGTAATGAGACACGCAGGGCAATTGCATTGATACAAGTATATTCTCCGTAACATGATACCAGGCGTACCTGCATAACAACCGGCACATGAATCGACCGAATGAGGTAGTATTCGCCTGTAACTCTCATGACAAAGCTTACACCACTAAAAGTTGTAAAAATTCCACCCACAATGACGCTTCCAATACCAGTAACTTCATTGACGTTAGCATTTCTTGTTAAGGACAAAGAGCAGTCTGCGCCAATCCATCCTTCAGAACACGAAGTACAGTTTGGGTTTCCGCGCCAGTTTAAGTCACATTGGCATTTCCCGGATGAAACATCACAGTTCCCACGTCCATTACATGGATTTTCGGCTCCACTTGGACAAATGTTTGAACATTCGTTTCCAAAAAAGCCTTTATCACAAACACACTTGTTCTTATCGTTTTCCGAGGATCTTCCAAAAATACATGAAGTCGTACAGTTGTCACCAATCCAATATGGAAACCGCCTTCCTAAAAACTTATTACAAAGAGGCTGAGCAGGCCAGAAATCAAGGCCAAAGATTGTTTGACAATAATCAGATATTGCAATCACAGCATCTAAGGAGTTAACGGTCTTCCCGCTTTTAATTATTGCTTCTTCGCATGCTTTAAAGTAAAAGTCTAGAGTAACATTTCCCAGTCCTGAACAGGCACTATAAATTTCTCCACTATACAACAACGAATAGCATGTGTCACGCGCGATGGCCCTCAAAGTTTCATTTGATTCATTCGGGTTTACAAGCGGCACGAAAGCAACTGGTGCATCAGAGAAAAGCCAGGTGGGATCTTTCATTGGATACTGAGGGAAAACAAGGTTATTTCCAGATACTCGATCTTTCACCTCAAATCCTTCACCTTCGTTGAGTTTCCACAGTGCAGATAACGACGGAACTCCAAGTTGTACGTTGGTGAGCCAGCTCTGTTTTATTAAAGCGTAATCAAAGGGGATGCTCCACACACGGATTTCATCGATGTTTCCCAGAAAAGTACGTGTTGATTGAACATTTATTGCCCCTGATGATGGCTGCCATAAACCAACTGCAAAAGATCCATTACTAGTAAAAGGATCTGTGATAACGTCAAAACGTTTAACATGGACAATACCAACTGAGTTAATCAAATACACCTGCATTTTCTTTTGTAAACGCATGAATACGACAGATATTTGATTCCATTTGTTTCTCTCAGTCGCGATCCCGGTGTCGTAAATTCTTGTTCCTATAACACATTTTAAAGTAACAAAATTTGTGATGTAAAATGTTACGCGAGAGGCATGAGACAAAATGGTACCTCCACAGAGTGTTGGATCACAGGATCGCACCAGCAATTGAATTGTTATGGCATTGCTCATAAAGGCATTAGCAACGTTGTACGAAATAACGGCAGAGAAACGGAAAAACAAACTGTATCCTCCTCCATAGACTACTCTTGTTTCCTTACGGTTAACTTCATCTATGACAATAATATGCCTATCGCCTGGTTTAACAGCAAGTTTGTCTTTCACAAACTGATCTACGTTGCCGTTTGTTGAATTTGAGAAACCCATTTCTTGGAGAACCGTAACTGGCTTATAAGACGTCCGGTTTTCTGCCCCAGTAACGTTTTCAAAGGGTAATAAACTAGAACAGGAACCACACAGACCTTGCACAACTTTGCAAAATGTTGTAGAAACTACAAATTCCAGTGTCAAGTAGCGATCGAATATTATGGCTCTGATCGTCATGTTACGCGAAATGGAGAAAGCATATATATTAGTTGACACTTGCACAATTGACACGCTACGTGCGTGAAGGGACGAAGGAAGACTTCTACCAAGCACAATGCGATTTCTGTTGACGTATATTTCGGGGGCAAGATGCTTCTCGTAGGGTGCATGGAGGCTCAATTCTAGATCTCTAAACTTAATGCCAAAGCCGTTTATACAAACAGTGTTCTTATCGCAAGGAATCTGGCGCATTTGTACTTCTAGGAGGCTGCTATTCATTAAAATGAATTCTCCAACAGCAGAAAAACTAAACATCGAGTAGTCAAATGCAATAATCCGTCCACCTTCTGATGCACTGCAAACTTTCACGGAAACCGAAGAATTTATTGCAGCTTGATTAGTAACTGCCACAGAGCAAAAACGTCCAATCCAACCTGGTGTACATTTCGAGCAATCGCTGTCACCTTGCCAGTTTTCTTCACAAATACACTTGCCATTTTCAACATTGCACTGGCCATGTCCAAAACAGGGATTCGCGGCACTTCCAGAGCATTCAAACGAACAATTGTTACCCCAGTATCCTTTGTCGCAACGGCACTTCTCGTGCGTATATTGACCAAATACGCATTTCACATTGCAGTTTGGACCTACCCAGTTATTGTACCGCCTTGTTGGTAAAAGACTACAGAGCTTTTGCCCGGGAAGTGTTGATAGATTGAGGCCTACCTGACATTCCGAGGCCATTGCTACAACTGATACTTCTGCCGCTTCAAAGGAACCCATAGCAAGAATATCTGAAATGCAAGATTGAAAATAAAAGTCGGAATTTCTGGTTGCGTTGCCACATTTGGCTGACAAAGGTCCATTCAGTAAAAGCTCAGCACATAGTGTTTCCGATTCATTTTTGAAGGTATTGTTAGTGAACAAAGGATTTTTAATCTTTGCTGAAATCTTTAGGTCCGAAGGAAACCATAGAGGGGATTTCCATGGAGGCCGTGGAAGAAAAATGTTAAAACTGCTCACTGCTTCTCTAACAAGGAATCCTTCACCTTCATCAAATTTCCATAAGGCTGCTAGACTTGTAAGTGACGCCTCGACATTAACTTGCCATTCTTGTTGTATCGTTACAGCATCAAGACGCTTATTCCATATTCGCAGTTCGTCAATCCATCCTACAAATCCTGGTACAGAAATCTGAAGAGTTGTAATTTGCCACAAACCAATGGCTAAAGTTCCGCCCGAGGGAAACACTCCTAAACCAATAGAATACATCCGAGTCTGAATGAATCCATTTGCATTAATGAGGTAGAATTGAAGTACACCCAAATTTCGCCTATATACGCAAGAAATTTGACTCCACACTTCAGGATCGAGGAAAAGCAATGTGTCAAACTCTTTGGAACCGAAATGTATTTTTATTGTCCCATTGTTGGTTATCGCAAACGTTTCCGCTAATGCATACGAAATTATAACTCCCCCATAATTTTTTGAGCTGCGTGGTTTTACAAAAAATTGCAAAGTTATGTCGTTGCCTTTGAAAATGTTCACAAGGGGTGCAGTAATGACAGCGGAACCACTAAAAAATAAACAACTTCCTGCTGCAGTCACCACCTGTGCTTCTCCTGCTGTTTGAAGAACGCTTATAAACAAACTCTCGTTCTTTGGTACTTGCCATTTTTCAACATAAGCGTCAATGTCGAATTGTGTCACTTTTGACTCATTAGAAAAGTTGAGTAGCCCCTCAGTGCTGCAGTTAGCTTGCTGTGTTGTCAAATTTGATTTTTTGAAATTTGTATTGCAGCTTCCTAATAACCCACAAGAACTTTCGCAAAGCCAGCGACGAACAGTTAGAGTTACATCCAAGTACACAGAACGATGGTAAAAATACAGTTGGAAGTTTTCTGGCCCAAAGATTGCATATCTTTTATGAGAGATTCTCTTATAAACGAAACCAGTTCCCGTGATATCGATCACTGCTTTAGCACTTACTCGGACACCGTTAAAGGTTACGAGAGCTTTGCTGCTCATACCAATGCTACTATGAACAGCAATCTCACTGGAGCCAACACGAATGGCACCGCATCTGAGACGAGAGCGTCCACCAATTACCACTTGACGAAGCTGAACAGTTACACCAAGATGTTTGGACTCAAAAGCAATAAATTCGCCGGCTCCCCTGTATCTTATCATGGTTCCATCTAGCCTGACGAAATGACCGTTCCCTGATACAGATGCAACCGTCACGTCCTTGTTTGATATCACTGGAGTGAGATTAACTGACACCCCCACTGAGCAATCTTTACCTATGTATCCTGCAGTGCAACTCGAGCAGCTAAAGCTACCACGCCATTGATGGTGACAAATGCAGGCTCCGCTGACAGACGAACAAGTTCCGTGACCACTACACGCATTATGCCCTGGCCCTCCTATACAGGTTTGTGAGCAGGAGCTACCCCAGAATCCTTGGTCACAGATACAGCTGCTAGTTTGACCAGGCTGTCTGTATCCGTAGATACATTGTACATTGCATTCACGCCCAGACCACAACATCAGGCGAGAATATTTAAGGGTGGGATAATTGCACAAAGGTTTGGCTGGCCACCAAGTTAGATTTAGAGACATTTGACAGGTATCTGCATATGCGATTACGACTTCCTCTCCTACAAAAAGTGAGTTATAGGAGGCAATTACCCTCAAACACGCTCTGTAATAGAAAAGGCTGCTTCCACCACCCATGGACGAACAGGCCGTGGAAAGAGAAGAATTAATAACATGTTTGTTGCACCACTGTTTTGCCAATACCGCAAGGGTGGAGTTTCGGAATGTGATTATGTTACTCATTGGCAAAATATTGACCGGAGCAAAACTAAAAACCCAAAGTGGAGCGTTAGCCAATGATGGAATATACAGATGAACATGAGAAACTAAATCCTTCACTAATGTTCCTTCACCTTCGTTAAACTTCCACAAAACTACTAAGTTCTGGGTGTAATGGTGTACATTTGTATGCCAGTTGGAACGCACTTCAGCCTCGTGGAAATCCCTCTTCCATATATGTACTTCATCTATGTCTCCAATGAATCCTTTCAAGTTTACAACTGCTTCGTCATCAAATCCTGGGACCCACTGACCAATAACAATTGTTCCATCCCTAGCAAACAACCCTGTGACAATTTTGATTGATTTTACAAACATGGCTCCCTGGCTATTGATGTGGTAGCAATTTAAAACTCCCGTTTCACGATTGTAAATTACTGTAATTTTATTCCATTTTCCGAAATCTGAATTGAGTGCTAAGTTATGAATAACGGTTCCAACACGAACTTTTAAAGAACCTTGGATATACAAAGCAAATGACGTTTTTCTACTGTAGGTAAATAAAACTCCTCCACTTTCAGGTGTGTTGCCAGGTTTGAAAAACATATCTATGGTCACAAATGTTTCTGTAAAGATTTCAGGTAACAGATCAGTAGACAGACCGACTTTCTTGAAACGCAAGCCATATTCCCCACCAGTTGGGAAAGGTTTCTCGCTATAATGCCCGTAATTATAAACAAACAAACTCGCTTCCGGTGCAACCTTCCAAATCTCCGTTAGTGATACACTTGCAGTTTTGTTCAAATCGTTTGTTAAATTACCATCACAGTTTCCACAAAGAGACGATGGTCCGTTGCACAGCAGCTTTGGAAGTGTCCCTTGAAAGGTTAATCGTTTTCCGATTACACGCAATTTTATATTTATATCAAAATCACGATCTATAATTCCGTAAGATGTAGAAGAGTGTTGCTCTAAAAACGCATTTTCGTGTATTTGGTATTTTGTTGAAGAAAAGGTAGCGATGGTGCCGTTAACCCATATCACTGGTCGCTCTTTCTCAACATAGGGCGCATGAAACACAACACGCCACAAAGACTTGAACTTAAAAGCCAACGCATTGATGCATTTGAAGTGGCCATCTTCACAAGGTATTTGTCGTATTTGTGCATTAAAGATTGTGCTGCTGACGAGCTTAAACTCCCCAGTTCCAAAAAAATTATACTGTGCTCCATCGAAACTTGAAAAATGACCAGCACTGAATGCAGAGCAGGTTGGAACACGACCTCTTGTAACAGCTATTGAGCATTTTGGACCTGCCCAACCAACTGTACATGACTTGCAAGCGCTGTCACCCTGCCAATTAATTTCACAATCACAAGATCCTAGAACAACATTGCACTTTCCATGGTTGTTGCAGGGTCGAATAGCTCCACCTGGACATATATTGGAACAGTCTTTTCCCCAATAACCTTTATCACAGACACAACTACTTTTGTTCTTTACATCCGCATGACCAAAGATGCAACGCATATCACAGTTAGCCCCAATCCAGGTCGTTGAAAAAGATTTTGGAAACTGCTGACACAAGTATTGAGTCGGAGATGATTGTAATCGAAAGATAGTCTGGCAGTAATCTGCATACATAGTCACTGTGACATAAGCAGCATCAAGGTCTTGTGACGATATGGTGTCATGGAGACAAGTAAGGTAATAAAATTGGATCCGAGCTTTGTTCAAATATTTTCCGCACCTGCTTTCTAGGTGTACATCGTATATGAGGGAGAAACATAGTTGTTCAGCTTGGAGCTGAAGACTGTGGTTTTTAGACCTGACGTTAAAACCGGTAGAGATTGATGGTGCGTTTGGTCTAGCATAAGAGAACTGCCACAATGGTCTTTGAGAATCAGCATTTCTCAGATAAATGTTTGCCTGGAAATCGACAAAGTTGTGTATGACTTTTCCTTCCCCTTCGTCAAAAAGCCACATCGATTCCAGGATATCAATTCTGGTTGCTATTACAAGGGAAAAACTCTGTAACACTGCAACAGATATCAGTGCTTTTCTCCACACACGTAATTCGTCGATACTTCCCACAAATGCACGCAGTGCGACACCTTCCACTGGTGTATTGTGCCAACGTCCAATCATTAGGGTTCCACCAGTCCCGAGAATTTGGTTTCCTACATAATATTTGCGTGTTACTAACCCACTGCCATTCCCCAGGTGATGATAAATAAGCACACCTCTTGCACGCCAATAAACTAAAGTTACTTGGTACCAAACGTTGAATGATAAAGATACTTTTGTATCATACACATGACTACCAATGTAGATTTTAATTGTTTTATCATTGACAACAGCAAAAGTGCCAGATGAAGCATATGATATGATGGTACCACCAAGATCTTGCAATTTAACAAAAAACTGTATCGTAAGATCAGTATCCTTTGATACTGGAACCTTAAAGGGTTTGGTGTAGGTGCCGTTAAAAGTCAATTCATATCCACTGCTACTGATTATCCTTTTCTCACTGTAGCCCGTTGCTGTAAAAAGGAACATCGAATCCACAGACGATAAACTACACGATGTGGTAAACATTTGTATGATAGATGTCTGCGTTGTGTTAAGCCTCGACGTGTTGCTTCCAGGTGTATTTGTAAAATCGTTTTTGGAATGATTATCGCAAGAGGAGCATATTCCAGACGCTGCTTTACACAGTGAGGGGTTGACTACAAGTTCAAATGAAAGATACCTCTTCCAAAGCTTGATTTTTAAGGAATTCATTCCATTATCCACTGTCCCGTTGTTAGTTATTACAAAAGTATCGGGCGCAGTTTTAAAATAAACAAAATCCTCATTTAACTTAAGCCAAGTTGTTTCTGCTTTTTGTCTATCAATCCAGACTAAAGGTTCTGTATTTGAAGTAAATGGTGCTCGAACAGTCACATTGGAATCTCCGACTTTTATTGCTATTGCTGAAATACAGAAAGATCTTGTCATACAGGGAATTTGACGCACTTGTACAGTAAGTCTCGCAGTGTTTAAAACAAAAAACTCGCCATAAGTACCAAAGTTGAAGCTAGCACCGTCGAATGTTGTGTAGTGAGCTGCTCCGTAAGCTTGACAGTATGGCACGTAAGACATATTTACATCTTGCGCTATGGCCACAGTACAGTCTCTGCCGGCCCATCCAGGAGAACAACTACTGCAGTCTGCAGATGCATTGGCGTTCAGGGGACACAAACACTTTCCTGATTTTGATTCACAACTCGCTAGGTCATTGCATGGATGCTTATAACCTCCCGGACATTCTGTACTACAAGTGTTGCCAAAGAATCCTGCCATGCACTTGCAAGCACCGCTGTCACTTCCACTATTCACTCCAAACCTGCACTGCGACTGACAAGCACTACCCACCCAATCGGGGAAATTTGTATTTGGTACAGCGTTACAGACAGACCTTGCTAGCCACTTGTTTGACAAAGTCATTGCTTGGCAATTGTCGGCAAGTGACATTATTGTCCAATATCTTTGTTCAAGATTACCTGTTCTTGTCACGGCCATTACGCATGATGTATAATAATATGTCAATGTCGCGTGTTCTAAAAGTAAACAAAAGGTGCTAGTGGTGTTAAAAATCAAGCTGTTGCACTCTCGCTCCGCATTCGATCGAGAAATGGTTCTTTCAAATTTATAGTCATACGCCTCAGAGATACTTGTTGGGAACTGAGGGATATCAGCTGTTGAGAACACCCACAAGGGGTTGCGCCAAATGGATGATGGTAGAAGTATACGTGCTGATGAGACACAGTCGTTAGCAACACTTCCTTCTCCTTCATTAAATTTCCACAAACTTGCCAGAGACGTTTCCTTGCAATCAACATTTCTTTTAAAATTCGCAGATACTGCAAATGGGTCAAGCTTCTTGTTCCAAATTCTAAGCTCATCTATTTCACCAACAAACGATTGTAACGGAGGATTACCACGACCAGTGGGTGACGGCCTCCAGAAGCCAATAGCCAAAATACCGCCTGGCGCAAACATGTTCACTCCGGCTGAAACTGGAAAATTTCGACTTTGTACGTCGTGTTCCGTATCCTTTTGGTAATACTGAAGAATTTTAGTTGACTTTGACCACACAAGTGTTATTTGGTACCATTTTCCGATTTCTAAAGCAGCAAGAGTGTCTAACACACTATCTGCATAATGAAGTTTAACGGTTTTCGAGTAAGTGACGGCAAACGTTTCTGTTGTTGTGTAAGATATTATAGTTCCAGAAGTACTTTGTAAACGTACCATAAACTCCACTGTGATGTCAGACGAGGAGAAACTGTAAATTTCTTCTGTTTGAGCTCCAGTGTTGCTAAAAAACAAAGCGTATTCACCCCCATAAGTAGTTCTTTCTTCTTGAAGTAATTCATGATTGTAAACAAAAAAGCTGTCCTGCGCTTTAACTTTCCATGAGGTACCGAATGTGTTATGTATAACGGACTGAGATATGTTTGAGATTGGCACAACGTTTCCTTCTGATGAGACAAAATCGTCTAACTTTTGACCGTTGCAGTTACCCCATAAACCGGCACTTTTAGCACAAAACGACGTGTTCTTGATATTCATATGAACATCTAAGTATCTGTCATACAATCGCACACTGATAAACACTCCAAACGAAGATTCCAAAACAAAACGCAAACGAGATACACGCTTCAAGACAAACTTGTAGTCCAGTGGTCCAACAGTAAATAAAAGATCAAAAACCTGTTTTCTGTTCACGGTAACAACTGGTTCACCATCAGTTGTAAACCTGGCATGAATCATTACGATTGCATTTCCAATTTTCATTGCAACAGCGTTGAAACATACACTAAACGAATAACAAGTAACCATTCTAACTTGCATTCGTAACACAGTGTTTACACCTGTAAGTAAGTAATATTCTCCATTCCCAAGAAATCGGTACCCCACGCCGTCAATGGATAAAAAGTTTGCATGCCCGAAAGCCGCAGCTGTTCGGTTGTTGAAGGAGCGAGTTAAAACGGAACAATCAGAGCCAGTCCATCCTGGAGAACACGTGTGGCAATTCTCGTCCCCTAGCCAATTTGGAAAGCAGTGGCACCTGCCATTTGTCCTGTTACATGCACCATTATTGTAACAAGGGGTAAGAAATCCTCCAGGGCATTCGTTTTCACAAGCTACTCCCCAATAACCCTTCTTACACTCGCACCTCTGGTATGAAGAGGTATTCTGTTGACAGAAAAGCAAAATTGACTGTTGTGTTACACAGGTAAAATGAAAATATAATGTAGTAAGGGAAATTTACAAGGGTAAAATGACTCAGAAAGTACAAACGTTTCAGATAGACACATGGAGGAACTTTCTTTTTGATATTTTTTTTTAAATTTTGAAATTAATAATGTATCATAAAAGAGTTTAGGAATCCACAGTTTACAACTCTTTTGAGCTAAACTTTAATGCTCTTCTAACACCATTGCAAAACCACCTACCAAAATGTAATACATATGTTTCATCATCGTCATCGTCATTGTCACCATTATCATCATCATCATCATCATTTACAGCAGACAATGTACCAAATTAGGTTCACTCGCAATTAGGTTAGTCTAATAGAGGGGGATGGGGGATGTATAATATGAAAAATAGTTTTGTGTGCTTTGGACAATTCGCATGACAATGGTGTCGTGGCGACACCGAGGCGTCGCGTTTCTATCGATTATATTTATTACTGGTTATATTTTTAAATCTTTACGTATAAAATATCAAAATTACAATTATTAAATGTTCATGTTTGTAAGGAAAAGTAAATAGTATTGTAAAATGTTACAAAGTATTTTATTACTTGATGGATTACACCGGACCGACAAATGTTAACTAGATGATTGCATTTGGAGAAAGATGTCTCAGGAAAGTAAGAGACGATAAGTCCATTTTATTTCATGAATGTTTTGGGAAATTTCGAGATAGTCTTCAGATTTGTTAACAATCCCAAGAGTTTATGTTTTCTTTTGTTTTGGAAAATAGATTTACAAGAATATTGAAGGTCAGGAGACAGTGCGTTCATCATACAACTAACCATAGCTATAAACTATCGCTACTCAAAACAAAATGACAGAACCTACATCTAGTTCTTCATGACCAATGCGTGAGCACAGTTTGGAGTTAATCATTGAGGGTGACACCACAGCAGCTGTCCGCTTGTTGGATGCAGGATACGACAGTAGCCAAACCAAAGGCTGTGGATCATTAAGCCTATGATATAAACGTTAAATATCTGAAACTTGTTATCAATAAACTTCTAGTCTGCAAGCATTATACAATCCCAGTTAATTCAAAAATATACAATAAATTTATTGGCACTAAACTTGAATCCAAAGAGGTGAGCAGTTTCTTTTCTTTCTTCTACCTTTCTTACTTGTTTTAATTTTGATATCTTTGATATCGTGATATCTTGAAAAACGAAACTAAAAATAACTTGGATTAACTAAATTAAACGAAAACTTTTAGATAACAATTATATTTTTTCATAATTTTAGGTTTAGATGCAACACTGCATGGGATGAACAGTTTTTGTATTTCATACTGATGTTTTCTCGAACATGCCGTAACAGAACTTACTTGACGCTGAAAATTTTGTTGTGAAGCCCAGGCTTGAATTTCGTTGGCTGACCATAATTCAGCGTTGCTAACGGCACAAAATTGTCGTTTAAGTCACCTTCAGCATTGGCCTTCTTAATGAATCCCGACTCCCCTCCTGGTACCAGCTCCAAAACTGGTCGTGTAAAGCGGTTATCTGGGCCAACATCCAGGTAGACATTATGACTGTTCTTGTTGTTATATCCAAACCAAGCCCGTGTGCTTCCATCGTCATCACGTGACAAACAATTCAGGATTGATTCCACGGGTTCTCTTCCCCAGTTCCCATCTTGTGAATCTCGATAATTTCCATGCGCAGTAACGCAATCTATGTTACAGTTATCGCCAACGTGGGTAGCATCGCAACTAGTACATGTTGGTAACGCCCATCCTTCGGTACAGCGGTCACAGCTGCTTCCATTCCAGTGACCCAAGACGTTGTCATCATGACATCTACATATGTCTAGGTTCGGACCTGTACCATTGCCGTGGACACAATATACACTGCAACCAACCTTCCATCCCACGTAATTAACAATGCACCTGTAGAATGTGTAAATACCAATCAGGTTAGGAGAAAAAATTGGTCTAGAAGTTAAGGAACCTGTGAAGCAACACTCGATTTACACATATTTAAAACAAAAGACTCCTCCCTTTTGCGAAATTCAAATCACATTTTTACCTTTCACAGTTATCTCCCGTAAACTGTGGTAAACATCTTTCACAGGAACTCCCATCAAAGCTATGGTTGCACTTACAAGACGGTACACCATTAACTAGTACGCACGTCCCTCTTTCACTGCACATTGGTTGGCCAGGACATACAAGGTTACCACAGTCGGGACCATCAAACCCTTGATTACAAAGGCACGTTGCTATTGCTTCAGACGACGACTGGACGCAGGACCCACGATTAAGACAGTCTGGTTGACCGGGGCAATCCAGTAACTAAAACAGATTGCAAAAAACTGTTAAAATAGTCTGTAAACCTAGGGCTCACAAAAGTGCTAAACAAAAGACGTCTTAGGTCGCTTTTCACTGAAAATCAAAGGCATTCGAGCTCAAGACGTCTTACCAAACTAAGGTTTAGGATTATAGATATATTTACGTTTCTTAGCATATCATTATTGGTACATTTTGAGAGAGATTACTTTTCATCTGTAAAAATTTTAAAGTCCCACCTTAACATCCTCTCTACAACATCCATATCTAGTTACCTGGCAAAATTCTCCTTTCCACCCTTGGTTACAACTGCATCTTCCTTCAGAACAATTGCCATGTCTAGAACATTCTAAGTCACAAGCCAGCCCGTGATAGCATCCTCTACATTTACAAATGGAGCTACGGGGAGGAAACTCGTAACCATGGATACATGGTAGATCACAAGCTGGTCCCATAGTGTTGTTAGTACAGTTAACACAGATCGGGGGATTTACTCCACCAAAACAAGTTCCCTTTGCATTACAATCTGGAGTGCCGGGGCAATCTGGGATTTCGCATCCTTCACCTTAAATATTTAAAAAAGAAAATATCTTGCTTTAATTGTTTCTCAAGTCGTTAAAGACTTAAAAATATCACAGCCTTTAATTGCATAATTTACCGGGTTTTTTCTTTAGTTCATGCAACCATAACTGACACTGTCATCCAGGAAGGCCGATAAACAAACAAAACTTCATTCTACTTAATTTTACTGAAAATAATAAAGGACAGAGTATAACGTAATTTCGACCACCGCTTTGAAATTTTAAAAAGTGAAAAATGTAATTATAAAATAATTCAAATAGTACGCGCGCTCTGATTGGTCGAAAAACCGTTTTACATTATAGTATGTAAACACGGTTTCCAT
>JAOCNB020382186.1:0-15475 GCA_026546465.2 Palythoa caribaeorum
AGTATTCAAACTGAAACGCACTCTCATTGGCCAGAAGCGGTTCTAAAAATAGGCACAAACATGAAAACGCCGTGATACAAACCCAATACCGTAGATGGACGCTCCTAGTTATAGGCTCCTGATTATTTTTATTATTCTTATTATTATTATCATCATTATTATTAATCATTTGCATTATTATTTACTATTACTATTATTATTTTAAAAATATCTACAAAAACACCAAAAGGTGGACACGTATGTTCGTACCCTTAGGAAGCTGTCATAAATTCCACTGGGGGGAGGGGACAGAAGGAAAAGTACGTGCTAGACCGTGAAACTATCGCTGAAGATTTTGTGGTGCTATGAAGACTTGTCCAAATATAGTGATGGGTTATGAAACTATTTAATGTTTTATTTAATGTTTCTTTTCATGCCGCTTTCTTAACCCTTGTTAGTTGTGCTACCAATTTGATATAATATTTTGTTTTGAAAATATCTTTTAAAAGTCTTTACCGGAAAAAAAAAGCAAAGTCCAAAATGGACAGAATCCGGCCAAGAATTGTGTCGGGCTTGGCAATGTTTCCCGACCACGTGTATTTTTATACGAATTCTAAAAATTTGAAAATAAGAATGACAACTCCTAACCTTGGCGGTTTATTTTCAAACATGGCTTTCGGCGTACCTACGCCATCATCAGTGCAATTTGCAAGTGCACAATAATTGGAAGTTGGTTTATTTTAAAAAAAAGCTTATCAGCGCGTGCAAATGTATATTACAAGGAAAAACAAGAACTATAAAGACAAAGAGAGATTGACGTGCGTCACTTGGCGATTCAACAAGGGCCTTTAGCCATTTGATGTGCATGTCTTCAGTTAAGCTTAATTTGGTATTCTGTGTGAGCAGTCTGATCCGTGTCGAGGATCTCGAAGCACAGTGGCGAGAGCCGTTATGTCAATGTAACTTAACTCTGAAAAGCCCTGTAACTGAGGCGTTTCTCTATAAAGTATATACCAGGTTCCCCGCGGTCCGTGAAAAACCTGGAAAGTCAGGGAACTTGAAAACGTTTTCCAGAATCATTGAAAGTCATTAAAAGTCAGGGACTTTTATAGGTGAATAGTTTACTGTGTTACACTGTAAATAATTTGATATTAAAGGCGTCGGTCTTGAAGTTTTATTTCGCTGTTATTTCATATCTTTTAAAAGAAATGAATCCTCTTGAGTTACCAGTAGGACTTTTATTAAAATATTATGTACCCATGTTTATTAGTTCAAATTCAATGCTTCTTTGAAATTAACTAAATAAAGCTGTTTTGAGACAGTTTGTGCCATGTATAGTATTTTGTCAGTTAATTTTCAAAACCTGGAAAGTTATGGCAAATTATCTTGGTCAGTGAAGTCCTGGAAAATGTTAAAAAAAAGTCATGGAAAGTCATGAAATTTTTTATTCTAAACCGAGAGGGGACCCAGTATATGTGTGTATCACTGGTTGTATAAAATTTTGACGTGAGCCTGAGGCGATTTTTGCGGCCTTTCACATGAGACGATTATATTTGAGCCTCCAGGCGCTCGGAGCGGAAATTCTTACTCTTGGCACGTTCTTCCACGCGCTTTCAGGCTCATCTTTCCAACAGATGATTATAGTCAGGTCATACACAGATAGACCTTGCGGAGCCAACAAAATTCTTTCCTCAGATAATATCGTCTTCTTGTAAACTGTCTTTAACGATTATCTTATTCTAAATAAGGGCTCGATAAACAAAATATCTCATCGTCGTATTGTCATTGAACTAATGGTATTGGGATTTTTGTCAAAGTTTATATGTAAATGTACAAGGTGTACAACAATGCTTTGTAAAACTAGCGAAAATTGAAATTATTTCGTTCGACCACAAACAACGCGATAAACTTTTATCCTTGTAACTAATAAATTTTTGTGCTGTTTAGCAATCTTTCAGTTGGAATCTTTGGGAGATTATAGAAAAAATCTAATTAATCGGTCTTGAAAGGTATGAAGAGGTTTCTATATACAGGATGGCGAGTTTATTTGGAACGTTTTTTAGTTATCCCTTAGGGCATTTTAAAGTTTAGAGGTACAAATAATATAATTAAGTACTGTTGACTTTTACTTGTCGATGGAAAGGAAAGGAGGCGGATTGAGGATGGGCGGATTTTGTCACTGAATTTATTTCGTTGGGATAACTATTTAATTTGAACAAAAATGTCCGCGGATTTGCAGATCTTATAAACTCTACAAGAACACGCAGTGCGCTAGTATATTCTATTTTATAAAACTGTCCTCTTTTTGCCATTCTCAAAATCATACTAAAACATGTCTACGGAAAAACGGTTTCCTTTGTTGAAAAACGATGGTTTAATATTTTGCGTCTCTTCTTTATTGCTAAGATTCATTTATTTTACAAACTGTTTTGAGAACAATAAAGATCAAATTGCCCTGGAAATTAAACTGAACAACCCAAATTGAACGGCTCGGACTCAGTTAACACAAGAAGTATTTTATTAATTGTAGGACAGGAAATTACATTTAAAAACACTGCTAATTCACAAACAAATTCTGTATGTTTATTCCTTGCAGTGCCAATAATAGCAATATGTCAATTTTGAAAGTCTCGAATTTCCAAAAACACTTACTACTTCTTTGTGTAGAGACACAAGAACAGTTTTATAAACAATTAAAAATAAGAAGTTTCACAGACTCAGCTGAAATTCAGCTTAAAAAATGGCTGCAGACACTGAATACGAGAAAAAGTATTTATTAAGGTACAACTACGTGACTTCTTTCGGTATTTCAAAGGTTACAAGATAGGCAGCTTTAGTAGCTCTCCATCATACGATCATAATATAAAATATTTTCTTTTCAATAAGCACGATTCAGCTATTTGTTATCTTCATACCGAGACAGATAGTCATCAAATAGTTTGTGAGTGAATTTTGAGAACTTAAGTAGATTACAACCGTTTGTTAACCGTCTGTTCCTAAAAGTTTTAAAAATGAAACACTTATTTTAAACAGAACCCGTAACACATACAGAACAACACCTTAAATCGTTCTGGTAACTACTGTCTTAATTAACAAACTTCTACCCTACTAAAATCTCAACAGGCATTCAATGATTCACAACTTCAGTGTACACGTACTTCACACAGCCAAACGGGCTGTCAGCTCACATAGTTTTTAAAAAGTACACACACTTCACACCGCAAAAAGCTGACTAACTGTATACTGATGTACTTAAACTTCATTTTTGTCAGTTTCATTTTACGTGCGGGCTCAATGTAAATTTCCTTTTTTTAGTAAATTGAAACTCTGAGCCCAGCACATACATGGATTGTTCTCAGTTTACATGCTTTTCTAATCTAAATAAAACTGACCAACTTGAAGTGACAGACAAATTTATCATCATTGATCTAGTATATAGCTGTTCGTGTCTTCGTTTGACTCGAAAGTTATGAAAGAAAAACTTTAAGGAACAGAAACTTCTCGAGATAAAAGAAATCTATAATCTACAAAACTATGAATATAATGTATTCTTCAGATTCAAGGAACACCAATGTAAAAATAATAGCAAAATAATTACTGTTTGCGATAGCTTTGTCTGTGTCTACGTTGCCTCACTACCCGAAGTCTGTCAACGACTATATAACTATAAGGGGCCGTCCTAAAGTCGATTTGGTACCGCTTAGCGTCCATTGAGCGTTGAGGAGTTGGGGAAGCCGGTGGACGTTAAGGAAATTAAAAAGCTAAAAAACGTAGTTCAGGAACTGATAGACTGATTAATTCAGTACTCTTTTTAGATAGAAACATAACTGTTAATGAGCTTGAAGTAGTGTTGATAAACGAATTACCATCGCCATAGGAATTTGAAAAAGCTGACGTTTGAGTCTTAGCCCTTCGTCAGAGATGCTCTGACGCTTTTTCAAATTCCTACGGCGATGATAATTCGTTTATCAGCACTACTTCAAGTTTGTATCTACTCGCCGACGCATTCAATAGCTTTTTTTTAAATCTATTTATTTATAGCTTTTAATGTATCCCCAAAATCGTTTTAGGCTGAGTAGTCAACTAAAAGTCATAGTTCTCGAGGTATGTCAATTGTAAAAACTCTTGTTGATACAAAAAAAACTTTATGTTCGAATATAACATAACTAGTTTCTAAATTAAATTTTAAACCAGTCAGTTTCGGCGAGAACAGCTATGTCAATGCTTCCTTATACTATTGTAAAAATACTCAAACGTGGTCTGCATACAGAACTACAGTTCATTTAACATTTATTATAATCTAGATTGGACCCTACGAGCACTCTGATTAGTCAAATTCAAAACCCCATGTTTTGACAAAAAAGCGTGTTTTATTGGTTTTGGTAATGAATATGCATAAGCTGTGTAGTTACCTGATGTGATAAAACACACCGGACATTTGAGAACACTTGAGAAATGAAGTAAATATTCGCCTTCAGCTCATGTTTTCTACTTTCCTTCGTGTTATGAAATGCCCGTTTTTTATCACAATCTAATACACGGCTTAATAGGCTTTTTTTTATTAAATGTAAAAGATGAAATGTGCCGAATAAATTGAGAAGACCGATCATAAATTCGTGCATTCTAGTAATCGATCATATAGCCCTTCAGATACAATTGTAGCATAACCAGCGAAATTTTTAAGGTGCGATCTTCTTTATCAGTTTTGTCCAGTAGTTTTCCCAACAGCGAACCAAAGCGGAACTTCATGAGCTAATTTCCCCCGTCTTAATTTCCCGGAAAGAAGGGGGGGAGGGGTACTTCCTAGTAAAAGGCTAATGTGGATGTGCCGCTGGATGGGGTTGCATTTTTACGACTGGATTGACTATAATGGGGTTACATTTTTAGTAGATTCACTAGAATGGGGTCGCACATTTTCTGGATTTCTGGGATAAGAAAATTCTGGTAAGTAGGGATTTAAAAATAGGAAGATTCGCGGTTAAAAAATGTTTATACTGTATATAGGTGAAAAGTAAAGCGTTCTTCGTTCAATGTTACAAACGTGTCACAGGAAGACCTTCTTAAAAGAACTTATAAGGTAGAGGCATAAACAGAAAGTGACTAAGTTGGGATCTGGCGAAAATAACGTTGCCCAAACTAAGTGGCTATGATGGGGTTTATACTTGGCCACATAATAGACTATAATGCCAATGGGGTACGGGTTCTGGTAGGCCAGCGGCACATATATCCAGCAAAAATTGATGCAGGTGTTGAATCTCGAGAATCTCCCATTTATATATACTGATGCTATTTTATACTAAAAAGTAAGACATACACGCCGGCGAAGGTATCCAGTTATATCTTCGAGCGTTGCTCAGAACTCCCACGAGGGAGGTAAACTAATTCTTTTATGACCCTAAGTGGCCCATTGGAGCCGGTGGTTATCTCCAGTATCTGTCATGTTAAGCAGATGGATGCGAGCCTTTGAGTTCCTCTGGATGGGACACTATAGTTAATCTACTGTCGCACTTTGTAATAATTGTTGTACTTTGTAATATCTGTTGCACTTAGCAGTAAATTTCTTATTCTTCAATACCTGTCGCATTAATTTGTACTAAACTTATCGCGCTTTGTAATGAAAAAGCGGTTGCACTTTGTAATAAAATAAAATTTCTTCAAATACCAAATCAAATGTACGGTGTTGTCAGTTCCAGTCACAAAACTTATAGTAACAGGAAACTTAAATAAGTCGAATCTTCACTAACTCTAAAACGAATCAAACGTAAATTGCATGAACTCTGTAACGGTAATAGTTATTTAGAAACAGTATTTCAATATCTTTTAAAAGTACGTGCAAGGGAACATTTATCTTGAACATCAATTAAAAAAACAGATGAGTTAAAAAATCAGTCTATAATGATCCCCTAACAAGCAATGCAAACATTCAGGGCCATCCCCTTCACCACGAGTAAAGTGAAACTTGTTTTGAAAACGAAAAAGTATGTTTTCATTTACATTGAATTTAGATAATGAATTAAACTACTACCTTAGCCATATCGCAAATATCATAATGTAGTGTTTTCCATTATTGATACATTTGACTTGGTATTTGAAGAAACTTTATTTTTATTATTACAAAGTGCGACATCTTTTTTATTACAAAGTGCGAAATCTTTTTATTACAAAGTGCAACAACTTGTTATTACAACGTGCGACAGCTTTTTTATTACAAAATGCGATAGCTATTTTATTGCAAAGTGCAACGACTTGTTATTACAAAGTGTGATAGTAATTTTATTACAAAGTACGACAAGTTTATTACAAATACGTCGCAGCCGGTTAGCCCCCAGCAGAAGCTGGTACCGTTTTTACAGAACTCGTGTGGATTGAAAGTGAAGCAACTTTAGCGGAAACTGAAAGTCGCATAAATGCTCAACACTTGGCTGAGCCGGGGCCAGTTAAACCCGAGTTCTTGTGACACTTTCAAAAAGCTTTCTTGTTCACTGTATAGGAACGGACAACAAAGCTGTTATAATATAAGTTCTGTTTTGCAACTTCTGCCTCAAGAAGCTTGAGCCGCTGTTACACGTTGAAACTTTTAGCCGCTGAAACTCGATGCGAAACAAGGTTCAGGCAGCAGACGTTGTAGCAGTTGGTTTCGTGAAACTTTTTTGTCTTCCGTCGCGAGACAGAGTTCATGAAAAGTAGAACCACTTTCTACTTTTGCAACAGTCACAACAATCGCAGTGACGATAAAAACAAGAGTTTCACCGTGGAACATCATTTGGTGACGCTGGTCTCGCTCGTCAGTTGCACACGAGCATAGTGTACGTGTACTATTTTTATCGGCAAGCCGTGCCAAAAATTCCCTGCAGTGTAAATAGGGCTTTAGTTTCTTAAGTGTAGTGGCTCATTAATTCAACTGGAGTTGGCGATTATATTTATTTTCTGTCGTGTTAGCTGTTTCCTCAATTTTTTTCCTTACTTTACTAACGTTGTGCAGTTACTATACTCACTTAGTGAGCAGCTCCACCTGAATTGTTCTTCAATTGGTACAGGATTTAATCGAGCCGAAACCAATTGCGGAATTGCACACAGTAAAATTTTAGGTATCCTGCTGATGAACAACACTGTTTTGTTATTTATATTCAGCAGCATACTATATTATTTATGTCTGTTCAGATATCAATTTGAGGACTGGACATGCACTAATCCATCGTGACTAGCTGGTACTCACTTATATTCAGCTTGATGAAGTCGTATATCTAAGTAACTCTTTAACAAGAACACGATGGAGTGGACTGGTCGTAGATAGAACTTGCGATCATGCTCAACTCTGCGCCGCAAAAAAGGTAAAAACTCGCTTAGAAACAAAAATATTCAAGGAATTTTGGCGACATTTTTTCAGAGTCGCGCCTAAATCTCTGAGGCACGAAGCATTTTGCGCAATGTGAGAAAACGATCTTAATCCTCGATATGTTTTTAAAATGTATTTATACCGATAAAGTGAAACGTCCCACTACAAATAAACAGAGTTACATTTTCTTGCAGATCTATGTTACACATATCAAATATACAGAAACATTTTGAAAAAAACCCCATTTGTTTTAATTGTTTGTACAATGGTAATTGAAACGCACTGCATCAGTCGCTGAATATAAGTTGTTTGCCCAATTTTATATGTTCAAGATCACATATTCATAACATTGACTGATTCTCCAAGTTAAAAGTTATTCAGACAAAAGAAAATACAAATATAAGCAGACTAACAGAGAAAACAAACGTCTCCGGCAGATATAAAGTCACTCTCTACCTTAAAAGGTTGAAACTTTTGAACATCGTTTATAAAATGTTAAAATTATAACAATTAATATCATGCTTGCATGGCAAGCAGCTAACAGCTCGATAAAGTTTCTCTGCCAATATGAAAAAGATTAATGTCCTGAGAAATTTATCAAATACTACCGACTGATAGTTTTTTTATGACCTAATTTTCAGTTCAATTTTTAAGTTTGATAATTTTTACAATGTTTGTTTGCAGACTATAAGTATTAAATTCTATTTTAAGAAAAAGAAAGGATTTTACACTTTTTGTACTTCCTTGCGTTTCGTTTTACCAGAGGAGATACAAAATTGCGAAAGATTAGGAGTGTGAAAATTTACAAATGAAACTGAAATAGATTGAAATTTGATTTTTTTAAAATTCTCTTAATCGAAAAAGCCCAAAACTTCGTGTTTGTCTTATATAATAAGCATATATTGAGCCTTGGTGTTTTTAGTAAGAAAATTTAGCATGTTGAGTACAAATACACGACGGTACTTGGTGGAAACTCGAGTAGCAGTTGGGCTGATAGCAGTCTGGATACGTGTCTCGATAATCCATGAATCTTCCACTACATTGGCAAGAATTGTTGAGCAACGTGAAGTTGTCTTGAGGCCTGCACGAATCAGCTTTAGTAACATAAGCCGCTTGATGCTGGGAACGAGAGCAACCTATAGAAAATGAAAGCAATCTGCTAAAGTTAAGGTTTAAATAGAGATAACTAAGTTTCGTAAAAACAACTTGGCGATTAAAGAGTTTAAATGACGGTGTTTCCTAAGGTTACATCAAAATAGTCATTCAAGTAGATATAATTTTGAAATGGCCATTGGCTCTTTTGACAAAAGAGAAAAAACATCACTCGAAAACATGCGACAGGGTCAAAGTTCTGTGGTCGGTCAATCAGACATGCTTTCTGAACCAGTTTATAACTGAAGGAAACCGGAGGGTTCCTTACGCTTTGCGATAAATAACGAGAGTTTTAGTTTGTCAAAATAATTAGATTAGCATTCTGGTGATTGATAACTGGCTCAAGGTTTTGGCTAGAAATAAAGAAAGTATATGCGACTGACGAAACTATTTATTACGTGCATGGAACTAAGTGAAGACAGAACAAATGTTCTTGTTTTTAAAAATCATAAGCTAATCCATTTTGAAAACAAGAAGTTTTAATTAGTTTTAAAAGGAAATTTGGTTGAGAGTGCTTATATAAACGATTTAGCCATTAGAGAACAAGTTAAAAGCAGTATCATGATTCCGGAAATTTTCCTTTTCCTAAAAGTAGATCATTTGAAAGATGAACGTCTCGTTTTTATCCAAAAAAATTTAACAAACGCTAGTAATTAGTTAAACTAGTAAACTTATATCATAATCCGGGAGTTTAGAAAACAATATGTTCTGTATATAAACTTGTTACAGGAAATCCGAAATGTTTTAGGCTTTCCCCCTTAGGGCTTCTGAAAACACATTTGTCAAACTAACGTGTCGAGTTGTCAAAACGTGGAGCGCCCCGTTCCACAAGCCACACAAATTAGAAGGCATTCATGGGCGGTCGATTACGTTCGAAGACAAAAAATTAAAGCCTCCCTCTGACGAAATGTGACCACGCGTAACTTGTTAACAACTCAAAAAGATTCTTCACACATTAGATTTAAGAAGGATTAATTATGAACAAGACGAACACAAGGTCAAGTGAATTACTTCGTTCTTCTCAAAGCTTTGTCAACGACGCACAATTGTCTACTTTAATTTGTCAGTAAATCAATACTGTAAACATAGGAAGCAATGTTAAAAGATTGTTTTTATTTCTAAAAACGTTCCGCTTGCACTGCTAGCAGCAAAACCCTTGAGCAGTTTAGACGTTCTGTTTCAGCACAAAGATAAGTCATTTTATTGTACAAACTCCATGCTTAAGTTGATGTAATGTACTTTTGGCTAACGAAGCATAGAAAACTTGTGCAATGTCATTGTTAAAGTCTTGAGAATTAAAAATTGTCAAGGCAATTGTTATAGCACTAACAAATATTTACGCTATATTTTGTCGTAACAAATAGCTAATTAGATAAAGAAACACAAGTGCCAGGGTGATACTCCTAAAATGCTGTTTACCTTCATATGTCGTAACCAGTGGTTCATGAAACGAGTCAGTGGTTGTTCTGTCCTCTGACGGACATTTTGTTACGGTCGTTTTACTAGGTGCCAGAATACTTTCAATTGAGAATGGACCGGAAAATTTTCTTGGGGTATCCTTTGTGTGTTTCGTTCCCTTGGTAGTTTTGGAATTTCGTATATTGGCTTGAAATTGCAGCGTCGGAAACCGCTTCACGCCGCCCAGCTTTTGATCTTCATCACCAACCTCATGATCTCTGTGTCGTTTGTGACATGTCTTTCTCATGCTTTCATCTCCGGTATCTTCGATCGATTTCTCCTTTTTTTGTTTTCTTCTTCGTCGTCGTCTGAAGCTACCATCTGCCAGCAAGTAGTCGTGTAAATCGCTAACTGCCCATAAATTGTCTTTACCCCAGGGGCGGGCGGGATCTCGGAGAATTTTCACAAAACATTTGTTAAAAGACAAATTGTGTCGCACAGAGTTCTTCCATCCCTGGTAGGAGCCACGGAAAAAGGCATAGTTCTTTATCAAATATTCGTTAATTTCCGTCAGAGTTAGCTTTTTTTCAGGGGAGCTAAGAATAGCAGTCGCAATTAGGGCAATGTATGAATGCGGAGGTTTCATTCTTTCTGTCCTTTTTTCCGACGAAGCTCTGGATGCTATGTTCGATTTCGTATTCGATGACATCTCTCTTTACTGACACTAATCCGTCATTTAAAGTGTGCGTTTAGCAAACCAGCTCAACACTTGTAAGTGGGACAAACTAGAGCAGAGTATTCTTTTGAGTGGAAACAATTGTAGACTTGCCTTTAAAATAACACCAAGGTCGCTTATCTCTCCCAAATACGGAATAGCACCAGCAGAATGCAGTTCGTTTGCTTAGGCTCCTACTAGACTCGACTACCGATAAAAATAAATAAACGTTTTCTAATCTCACTTTAACAAGCCTTCTTTAACAATACTGACACCACCCACATAGCACAATTAATGTTTACAAACTGTACATTGGAAAAACACTTGATCAATAATGTAAGGTTATGGTTTATTTGAAAGAAGATTACCGAATCCTCTTCACTCTCAATAGTAACTCTTTAGCGATGGTAAAGAGCAATTTTAGCAAACATTATATTTTCGAATAAGATCATAAAAGGATTCTATATCTGCAAAACATACGCTGCAACTGTTACAAAGGCGGTGTATGAAAGTAACTTATCAGTCAATAGGAATGAGCATAGAAATCTGGGCTAAAGATAGTTGCCTAGATAGTTTATCGCAAGCAAATCTAAACTGATGGCGCTGATCAAAGAATTAATTAAGATGGCGGCGTGCTTCTCAATGCTTTGATCTGGAACGCGAGTTCAACCCAACTCATTTATCTTAATTAATGTCATTACGGGAGAGGAGCCGGGCAGTCGAATAAAACCCACTTCTACAATTTCACTTTCAGTTGTAATTTAGGCAATGTGTAAAACACTATACTGTTTTAGGACAGTGGATTCTAATATTAAAACTGATTTGCTTGTTGGCATTACTTTACAATTTCTGTGTTTCCGTTCTTCTCCAATACCGGCAAAATTCGATAGAATATTGTTCAATTGTTTTTAACAAGCTAAGTTTTATTAGTTGCTCTGTATCATGAAAAAGAAATCGTGTTGGGTTGCTGTAAAGTGCAGTATTTTCTTCCCTTCCAGCTTTACAGTATATAAAAGAACTTGTCTGCTATCGCTCTGGTACGTGACATGAAATATATAAATTGGTCCCCAACGTTTACTGATTGTGGTCTTATTCTGTGTCTGCTTGACCTATGGAAGATTTTTTAACCAAGTGGTCTTCACATGTCATCAGTTGTAAGAGAAGCGAGGTAAAATGTAATGAATCTAACACTAGTATACTGATTTATTTACCATTTAACGTGTGGGTAATTCTACTAATCCCCGGTGGATGGACAAACACCACTTAGACGCAAAGAGAGTTGGGTAAAAGCCAAATATACACGAAATATTTTCTTCCGTAAAACCGCAGAATTTTCGCAGCCAAAACAGGGTTCTCTGGTGTTGGATTTATATTGAATCAACAAAGAATCAAGACACTTAAGACTAAAAGTCGGCTCGTGACGTGTGTGGCAAAAATATTGGAGAACGTACGACAAAAATGGCTCGTGCGTGATGGCGTAAATAGTGACAATGCCTTCAAAACCAGATGTACACCAGACAAATTGTTTCGCTTTTTGCCTAAGAATATATTTCTCTGTGGAATGAAGCGTTTGTTACGTCGTGACACATATAATATATTAACTAAAAAACATTTGCAAAACAGCTTTGTTTCACCAGTATTTATTTCAGAGTTCGGTTTTTCAAATTTCAAAATATGGTTTTCATGGAACGACCAGGAATCATTTACAGTCTATCGATCAACAGACGTTAAGTGTAAAAATGATACTTCATTACTTGGTCACAGAAATTCGACCGTCGATCATAATGGTATCATATAACACAGTGTTACCAGTTACTCGGCCAGGGTAAATTCTTAATCGGGATTTCGTCATTGTAGTGTTGAATATAGTTCTAAAAGAAGTTGAGAAATGATTAATTTGCATTGAGACATTGTAGAAAATAGTGATTAAGCTAACGAATGCTACCCCCAAACCAGTAAAGCAAAATAAAAATGCATATGTTTTTACGCGTTTTTTTTTTTTTTCTCAGTACCTAACATTGAAATCCCTTTCAAACTGTTTTCAATACTCGACAGTGCCTTCACAAACATTTTAATTTTGTCAGTGGTTCCTAAAGTATGATCAGTTAAGCCGCCCCGCCCCTCAAAAACACAAATTTATGCAAATTTTGGGACTGAAAACCTAAAACTGAAATTTGAGTTATAAAATTAAAAAGGGTTTACGTAAGTTTGCACTGATTCTCGAAAAAATTTGCAAGAACATGTAATTTAATGATTATTAAGATATTTTTGCCAAAATTAAGATACAGAAAAGTAAGCCTAAATGTAGCTCTAACAATTTGCTTTTAAAAGAACCTTTTTAAAGAACCGATCCAGGTATTGCAAGTTGCTCATGCCTCGGAGTAAGTGTCAACTAAGTGTTAAGTGAATATTCAATCTAGCTGTTAATGAAATTAATCCACTGGTGTGAAAGGACCTCTGAAAGATTTAACGCAATGAAAGGCATTGGAGAAGTGGCGATCACTTTTGGATCTTCCTAGTAAAACTTTAATGTTCTTTGATAACTCACTTTATATCCTCACAAATTACAGCAAAACTATCTTTACACACTTTGAACTGATATTTTTCAAGTTAACTGAAAACTCAAGCATACTATCTTTTAGTTGTAGAAATCTGAACATATTGTCCTATAGTTGTAAGCCTATTCTTGCTGTAAATTTATAGCTGGAGCAACTCTTTACCATTTCTTAGTTCCTTTTATAGGGTGTAAAGAGGGAACAGTTTTCCTTAAAGAAAATAAAACATTTAAAATGAAATTTTGAGCTGGTAACTCGATACATGTTTTGGACATACGATCATCAGCAAATCGCTGTTTCTCTTTCAAATTCCCAATTAGTAAAAGAGGAAAGAAATACAACACAAGATATTACTAAACACGTAACTACCCGAACAAACTTTTATCATTTATTACCATACATTACTACAAGCAGCATTCATTAGCATTTGGTATTCTATGGTTCTCCTAAGACTTTTTTTCCTTTAGAGTTCAGAACTCTCCGAAGATATCAGTTTGAAGTGCGTGCGTGTCTAGCCAAGTGTGTGTCTCTTTTGCTGGGTTACTTTTCCAGGTACAAGCATTAACACATAAATGGAATTACTGGATGTAAATCTATCTTTTGCGACAAAGTGAAGGAAACTACATTGAACCCAATAACAAGAACTCGAAAAACTTTAAGTCCCCGCTAACTTGAAGTAAATTCAGTTTTCCTTGGATTTGAGCCCGATATCTCGAAACCCAGATACTTCAAACTCTTTTTTCCCCTTCGACGTTCAAGTTCTCGGGGTTCTACAGTAGCTTTTGCCTCATTTTCCTATTTACACTCCACAACTCCTCCTTGACAAAATTTTGTTGAGAAAGCTTTCTCCTTTTCTACTGAGTTGTTTTGGATTCATTAGAAGTATTGCAAATCTTTACAACAAAAAATGATAAAAGGTAAATGAACAAATCAAAACTAGATACTTAATCAAAATAAAAACAACAAGAAGAACGCAGAAATTCATCATTATGTCAATAGATTTTAAACTGTCAAAAAATGAACAAAAGCCAAACAATTAGATTAGAGTATAGAATACTACTTTCGTGATACAATATTGTTAAAAGGCTCTCCTCCGGACACGCCTTTGCGCTGTTAAAAGCAAAAACAAACTATGGCATCTTCAATATAAAATTTACTGGTGCAAAAACATATGGAATTCAATAGATGCAAGTTTAAAATCTTTGTCCATTATAACATTCAAAGCCAGACTCATGATTAGAGAAAGTTTCATTAACTATTATTAAAGTTGAACAATCATTTAAGCAAATTTTTCCCTCTCATACCAAAATGTTTTTACACTCCTCTTTCTTTTTTTAGCACTTATCATTTTACATTTTTTTTCTTTATTTTTGTGCTGACTTAAACATTCTTAATTCAAAAAGAGTTTTGGCTGCCCGGCTTGTATAGCCCTGTATGGTTATTCCGGGCAGCCAGCACCTTACCACAGCTTAACTTCCTTATTTTAAAAAACAAATTTACAATGATTAAATAACTTGTGAGACTCAGATATACTTCGACAATTACTGCTGTTTTAGGTCCTAAATTACTAGTAATATTTTACTTTAAAAGCCCCAGAAAAATTGTTACAATAGGTTATGAGATTTCGGTTCCTTTTGTGATTGACATCATCATACTTAAGAAAATTTTCTTGGCAGACAAAGAAGGTACTTAAACATTACTTGCATTTATCGTTCATTCCTATCATAACTTTCTTTCTGGTTTTGTAACGTTTACTAAAAGTAATGCAATTTAGAGTCTTGTCGTTAATACATTGGAAACTTTATGTGTTTGTTGAATGAATAAATTTGGTTGAGCCTAAAAGGACCTTTTTATTGTTTATATCATTTCTAGCTTTTATTACAACAAATATTGATTATCAGATATCAAAGATATTTCCATCTACTTTAATTTGTCATAATTCCAAAGATATGAATACAAAACATTTATTTCACATTCTTTATATCAACCAATAAAAACTCAAATTCCACAGTTTCATTTCTAACTCAAAGTTTCTACTCCACCTCCTGTTTAGACTTCAACTCCAGCACCACCTCCAAATCTAATCCCACAGTACCATTTCTAACTCTAATCTCCCAATCTAAATCCTGTTCCGATTTCGACTCCAGCACCAAAGCCATTCCCACAGTTCCTTTTCTAACTCACACCTCCAGCTCCATCTCCTGTTCCAACTTCAACTCCAGCATCAACTGCAATTCCACAGGTCCACTTCTAATTCGACTTTTGTAACGATATTGTGCAATAGTGGCCTGGTTACCCAGCGCTCGCGTCAGCACCACGAGTTGTAGTTTTATGACTTCT
>JAOCNB020382940.1:0-13518 GCA_026546465.2 Palythoa caribaeorum
CAGACGAGGCTAGTAAGGCTAATTTGAATGTAGACAAAAGAATATTAAAATCGCCGCCATTTTTACATAGGGTCTATGAGCTGCTTAGCAATTTGTATAATGATGATGACCACGATATACAGTGACAATGGTGAAAGCAATAGAGGTGATGAAGACTGAAGTTGTGATGATCATGATGAAGTTCGTCTATCGGTATCAATGATGACCCATGCACAACTGTTATTATGAAGAAGTCACTCCGGTGGCCAACAAGACACATCTCAATTTGGGCGGAACACTCTGCAATGAGTCACGCATTAAGGAAACAGTTTTGGTTTTAGGTTTCTGTTTTCATTGTACATAGAGAATAATACGAGGCAACTTTGGAAATACATATAACATTCTCTTTTTGACGGGAAAGTTTGCATCCATAATTCTGCGCTTTTGTAATTGTCTTTGCTTTGTGTTCCTTTATTTTCGGTAAACTATTGCTAAGGTTTCGTTTATATTAAGTTTGTATTTATAAGCAGAAGCTGATATTAAGTTATGGGAGAAAGAACTAGTACGTATTTTTGTTAATTAAGTTTTATGTTTGTCTGTGTGCACTGATTTGTGTAAACATGTTTGCAACGTTTTCGAGTGAAATATGCAAGCGTAAAATGTTTGCAACTTTGAAGAATTATGCAGAATATATTTGCCTGTTAGCAGGTGCAAAAACACAAATAAAGTGTGTTTGCAAAGTAAATAGCGCAAATGTTTGTAATGTGTGCGAGTGTAACATGACCGGATAAACATGAAATACAATACAATACAATACAATACAATACAATACAGTACAGTACAGTACAGTACAGTACAGTACAATACAATACAGTACAGTACACTATACTACAATACAATACAGTACAGTAAAATACACTTCAGTACAGTACAGTACAGTACAATAAAATAAAATACAATACATACCTCTTATAAACCAAGTGCGAGGTCCGTACCGTAAGTTACGAAACCGATTTTTTTTTTCCATTCTTATGACCCAACGCGAAGAGCGCGGGCCATGAGGAAAAAAGCTCGGGTGCGTAAATTACGGTACAGATCGAGCAATCGAAGTTATTAAATAAGATGTTTATTATATGACCTTTTCTTTTTTTTTTTATAACACGGACAGAACGAAATTGACGTTTTGTTTTATTACTTCACTTAGGAACTGAATTAAAACACAATTTTGAAGTTTGACATTTCTTTTCGTCGCTGTAATTAATATTTCAGCATTGTTTTGCTGAATAATTTCCTCTGAAGTTATATTTCAAATTTGCCGCTTTTTGCAAACAAAACAAACACAGCAGTTTGGTAGGTCCGTAGCTGGGTCCGTACCGTAAGTTATGCACCTCGAACTGACCAATCAGAGCGCGAAAAAGCTAAACAAAACGTAATATTTCTGTTTCCTTTGCCAAAGCGGGAATTCCTTTCTTTCACTGATTGCATCAATGTCATTTCTGAGTACCATGACTCAAACTAGTTCGCTGTTGATAGCTGTGTATTCCTTTTTCTAAAATATCTACACAATTTGGATTAATGTCATGGCTAATTGTTTCTGCGTGCTCTTTTATGACAGAAAAGTTTTTTAGGAGCGTGACGTGCTTATATTTCTTGCCGCGTGACTTCCATGATGATTCCCTGATGTAGGTGAACGAGGATCCGAGAATCGAAATGATCGTGGAATTCACGCTAAAACGAACACAAACCCAGTATGCTTATTTAAAATATTACTATTAAATCTGTTATTTGTCACAATTGTCGTTAACTTACATATCGATCAAGGCCGGATCTAAACCGCCATTCTCTGACTGACCCATTTTCGTCTATAAAAAGTTCCTTGACAGCCCATTGTGAGAAGAGCCAATCAAATATGGCCTGTAGAAGAATGATGATCAAGATGTTTACTTATCAAATGCTTTCATTTTTTTCAGGCCTTTTCACTCCTGCTAAAGCTAAAGAATCTCTATATAAACCAGTATTAACTATTTCTCTTCCCCGTCACGTTCAGTCTGTGTGTACGAGTCTATGTGAATTTGTGTATGTGCGTGCCTCACCGACCCAATTTAATAAATTAAAAGGATACATTAATTATTCTTATCAGAAGGTGTTTAATCTTGACAAGGCCTTATGGGTTTTTTGACACTCTGCACCCTAAACAATTTATTGGTTTACTTTCAACAGTTTGTACGTTTATAATTATGGGTCAAATAAAAGATTGTTGTTGTTGTTATTGCTGTTGATGAATTAGCAGCCAGCAGGGCCCAGTTGCTCTCGATGGTCAGTCGTATCACAAGGGCTGATATAACTGACAAAGGTGATTATGAATTGTTATGACTGATGGTAAACACGAAGAGAAACCAGGACCCTGTTGGTAGTCTTTAATGACGATAATGATGACGATGATGATGGTGATGATGATGACGATGATGATGGTGATGATCATGACGATGATGATGGTGATGATGATGACGATGATGATGACAATGACGACGACGATGATGATGATGGTGGTGATGATGATGATGATGATGATGACGATGATGATGATGATGGTGACGATGATTGTAATGATGATGATGACGACGACGACGACGATGATGACAATGATGATAATGATGATAATGAGTGGGATGGAGTAAGTGATGATAATAATGTTATTCTTTGTTTGATGTCAAATATGACGATAACTGTATTGGTGTGACTGATGATGATGGTAAATGGAAAAGTGCACGTAATGAATATAAAGGTAGTAATAATGGTATTACCAATTTACCATGTTTTTGTCCAGTAACCTAGAATATCATCAAATTGGCGGAATACTTACTGGTGAGCCCCATACTACGTATATAATTCCAAACAAAGTAAAGAACTTTAGCCACATAAACATGTACTGCTTGGGGTCATCTGATAAATAAGAAAAAGAAAATTAGAATTTGTACACCGAGGTTGGCCAAACAATTTTTCTAATTGACTGACAGTTTAGTTCCCCAGACTTGATACAGTTTTATTGGATAATATTTACTCGGTGAAAATAACTTGTTTTGTGCTATTTACATACGACCACAAACTCTAAAACTTGAAAATGACTTATAAGTGCACCCTAGTCCGATTGGCTCTGCCATTCTAGGGGGCCCGTGCCGAAAATTTGTGTCACCCACCATTATCCATGTCTCACGTTTTATTTTAGTCATTGTATATATCCGCAAAAATGTAAATTTAAAATACCACCCAAAGGCACGAGTAAAGGATTGTTTTTGTTGTTGCTGAGTTCAACGATAAACACACCAAAGAATGAAATGCCCATGCCTCCCGAGAGCTTTTTATCTGCCAAAAAACTGATTTTTAATTTAGTACAAAACAAAATAATTATTAACTTTCTTAAAAGGAAATTATGTATTTTATGCGCTTATCTCCAATCATTATAAAAAACGAGGGGGAAGCGAAAAAAGACCAGAAGAAACGAAAAAGAAGACTAGAAGAGAAATGAGAAGAGAAGACAAACAAGGGAGAAGACAATAGATTTTACGATGGAAGGTTTTACAATTAGGAGTTCAGTCTGACACACTGATGAAACGCTAAATTGTAAGACGTACCTCGAACTACAGCTGCAGTAACTCTTGGCAGTACAACCATTGACGAGTACACAGCAACAAAATAAAAAGACACAAGTGGAACAAAATAATAGAACTGGTAAGGTCGTCCCATGACCAGGCAGAGAGTTACCACAAACACGTTTATTCTAACCATCACCTGTAACAAAAATGAATGATCAAGTTGTAATATTGAAACGAAAATAACAGAAGTAAAGTAATAATAACAGCAACTTCATCAATAACAACAAAAAAAGGATAGTTATCAGTTTGAATGCAAGGTTTATAACAGTCAAATGTAGCAAGTTTTGGTTTATATTGACAATTTATTTTCAATGAAAATTTGAAGAGACTGATGTTTAATTTTTAATTTCTGACGTTTTACATTAGTAGCTTCGTCATCATCACAATCATTATTATAATCATCGTAAGAATAACTGGATCCTGTTGAACAGGATACACTCGTGCCAGTAATACAAAAATACGTTGTTTTGTGTTGGTTCTACACCAGTGTCTGGTGGTTTGTTCTCAAGATGGTCTGTTTGGGTTCGACGGTTGGGTGGACCCAAGGCAAATGACGTCATCACAGCGAAGAGTATTTAATGAAAAAAATTTAAAACTTTTCAAAGAATTATATTTTAAAACAAACCATTTTTTATATAGAGTAAGAACATAAACGTGATAACAAATAGTGAGAAATTTTCTAATTTAAAATTTGTTGTATGCACAAGATGACGGCGTTAACCTAACATATTCAAAGGTATTAACGCGATGTCCTTGATAACAGAAGTAAATGTTCCGGAAGTACAACTTCTGACTTGGAAACCAAAAAAATGATATGCGCTTAATTTTATACCCCGTGGCGGCCGGCGGAGCCTTGGCAAGAGTAATAACCTCAAGGAACATGTGATGCCTTTAACAGTCATTAACAGAAGGGCGAAAGTTTAACTTGTGATTCATATTTGTTATTGTACACAATAAAATTGATGGAAAAAAATTTCAAAATAATTCCAAAAAAATAAAGTCGAAAGATAGAAGTACGGAATGCTGTTTCATAATTCAAACAAAAAACATCTGCTATGTGCATGCAGTGTAACCACAGTAACAGGTTGTACTAACCTCACAAAACCTGTAAAGACTGAAGTCTCCCTTGGTCCAGAAGAACGAGAAGTGTCCATAACCTGACATGAACAGATACGAAGCAACAAGCAATCTTATAAAGACGTACACCGGCAGCACCTGCAGGAAGGTAGTTAACCAAACAGGATATTACATGGATACCAGGATATACAGATGATATAACATAGGCACGTGGAGATACTGAGAATATTACATAAACATGGACATACTGAGAATATTACACACGTGGAGATACAGAGGATATTTCAAGCGAACGTGGAGATACAGAGGGTACATGGAGATACAGAGAATATTACATAGGTATGTTGAGATATAGAGAATATTACATGGCCACGCCGAGATACGAAATTTCTCTTCGAATGTTGAAATATATTTTTCAACAGGTGAAGAGAAACTTCGTATCTCCAAGCTGCCATGAGTGAGCGATACGCAAGAGTGAAATATTTTTCAACACGGGAAGAGAAACTTCGTATCTCCGAGCTGACATGTCATGGTCTATTTATTACATAAACACCAATGAATATGTCAAAGGTGCCGCTGTCAAAGGCGATCCATCGAAAGGCGCCATTTTTATATGTAACCATAGTAACAGTGATATTTTCACGTGTGAAGGTAATACGTTATTTTCACGTGTAAAAATGTCAAATTTTCGTGTGAAAGTTTACTTGGTATTTCATCCGTGTTTATATAATAAACAGGGGATATTACATGGGCACATGGATATACAGAGATATTAAATGGGCACGTGGATATAGAGGATATTACATGGGCACGTAAAGATACAGAGGATATTACATGGGCACGTAAAGATACAGAAGATATTACATGGACACGTGGAGATGCAGAGGGTATTACATGGACAAGCGCAGATACAGCGGGTATTACATGGGCAAGTGGAGATACAGAGGATATTGCATGGGCACGCGGAGATACAGAGAGTATTATATGGGCACGTGGAGATACAGAGGATATTACATAGGCACGTGGAGAAACAGAGGGTATTACATGGGCACTTGGAGATACAGAGGATCAGAGGATATTACATGGGCACGTGGAGATACAGAGGATATTACATGGGCACTTGGAGATACAGAGGATCAGAGGATATTACACGGGCACGTGGAGATAGAGAGGATATTATATGGGTACGTGGAGATACAGAGGGTATTACATGGGCAGTGGAGATACAGAGGGTATTACATGGGCAGTGGAGATACAGAGGATATTACATGGGCACGTGGAGATACAGAGGATATTACATGGGCACTTGGAGATACAGAGGATATTACATAGGCACGTGGAGAAACAGAGGGTATTACATGGGCACGTGGAGACACAGAGGGTGTTACATGGGCACGTGGAGATACAGAGGGTATTACAGGGTCACGTAGAGATACAGAGGATATTACATGGGCACGTGGAACCACTGAGGATATTACATGGGCACGTGGAGACACTGACGATATTACATGGGCACGTGGAGACACTGAGGGTATTTCATGGGCACGTGGAGATACAGAGGATATTACATGGGCACGTGGAGACACAGAGGGTATTACATGGGCACGTGGAGACACAGAGGATATTACATGCAGGCCCGTAGCCACCTAGAGGCGAACCGAGGCACTAGCCTCGGTAAAAAGTTAAAATTTGTTTTGTACACCTGGAATATACGTACTGATTTTATAAATTGGCTGCATATTCAGCGATGCTAAGGATAAAAATTGCAAAAATTTTCCGGCAGAGCATGCCCCCAGACCCCCCTAGAAATTGATCACGCCATACAAAGGCATCTCGCACCTTAGGTGCTCGCACGGACAAATTCATATTCTTACTGCCTCGGTTAATATTTTCTTCTGGCTACGGGACTGACATGGGCACGTGGAGACACAGAGGGTATTACATGGGCACGTGGAGATACAGAGGATATTACATGGGCATGTGGAGATACAGAGGGCGTTACATGGGCACGTGGAGACACAGAGGGTGTTACATGGGCACGTGGAGATAGAGAGAGTATTACATGGACACGTGGAGATACTGAGGATATTACATGGGCACGTGGAGATACAGAGGGTATTGCATGGGCACGTGGAGATACAGAGAGTATTACATGGGCATGTGGAGATACAGAGAGTATTACATGGACACGTGAAGATACAGAGAGTATTACATGGGCACATGGAGATAAAGTTATATTTCAAAATGTTTTTTTTGGTACAAACAGTAGTCTATAGCGCCAAAACTATCAAAACTTTTTTTTTTCACATTACGAAGTCGTCGAAGTCTAACTCCTGCCAGAAACTAATGGCTGTTCATTTCATCAGACCTTCCCTTTTGAAACAGAAGATAACTGCATTAACTCACGCGGAATGTTAAAGGTGAGCTAAGGTTTTGGATTCGACTATGTGCAAGCTGTACACATCGCTGCTTTGCTTTTATCAGAAAATGTGCTCCAAACACATTCTATTAAAACTGGAGTTTGATAGATATACTGAAGATTAGATTTTTGGTCACCAAGGAAAATTTCTTGCCGTGTTACTTATCAATTTATTCGTAATCACATATTCTGGATGCTCAAATCTACAGTTAGTCCTCTGATGCAGAGCAATATAACTTTTTTTTCTCAACTAGTTCGTTATTCAGTTGAGATTCAGGAGTTACTTGTCCAAGAGAAAATTTCACATTTCCTAACTGCGTATCCTAGCACATCGTAATTGCACTGTGATGAAATATAGTGATTGGACCTAGATGTTTAATAGGAAGCATCAGTTAGTAAAAAAGTGCCTTGCTTTGTGGTAAGATAGAAAAATGTTTACTTCATACTTTGCTTGCGCCTGTGTAATGGTAAACTAGAATAACAAGCTGCATCCAGCCTTTCCACTCGTTTGTCTGATCACGGTTCAGCACATTCGTCTGTGGACATGAAAGCGAAATCAACGGAACAGTTTAGTGTATGCAAAAGATAAAATAAGTTTCTTATAGGTAAAATATTTGTTTAACAGCAGAGAAAAGGCTGACAAGACACTACACAAAACAATACTAATCACTATAAAACTAATAAAAATCAGCTATAATTACATTTTGGGAGTACTTCCATACCTGGCAACGTTTGAAAATCAGAAATCAGGAAACCTTCATCATTTTTCCTACCTCCCCCCATCCCCCGTTGCAGACCAAACTTGAGGAAAAGGAAGATCAAAGCAGATCAATAAAAGTTTTGTAAGAAAAAAATCGGGGCTATCCCGATAAAATTGGGATGGGTGGCAGGTATGTACTTCATAGAGAGTTAGTTTTCTCTGATCAAAAACAGTTTTCCATGAATTTTAACCAAAATTAAAATTTTCCTTTTGCGGACAACATCAAATTTCCATAACTTTTCCTAAAGCTTGAAAATGAATTTTACCTGACCTGCGGCAAGCATGTAAAGGCTTACCATTTTGATCAAAATTGGTACATGAAAAGGTAATGGTTTGCGAATTACGACTGTGTTCTCCATTAAAAATTAATGGACTACCCTTGCGAAAACTTTAAAGCAGACATTAAAAAAATAGCAGTATAATTATCCAATCTGCAGATAAAGTTGTTATAACCAGACTTGAAGTAGTACACCACGTGTGAAAAAAAGCACAAATACCTCAAAAATACAGTTAACCAAATTTCAACAGACTAATATCCAACAAGAATGCAAGCTGATTCTATAACAAACTACAGATAGACTTACAGCAAATGAAAATCCCGTAACTTCAATTTCGTTTATGTTATTTGATTGACGCAGCTGTATTTAGCTACAGTGTGCTGATAGCCTGAAGCTTTTTTAAAAGCGACTCTTGATGAATATTATCTTGGATACAAATTTTGGATATCCTGGAGATAAAATTGCTATGGATTGTATTTTCTAATCTGTCGAGTTATTTCTACAAGCTGCTGAACCAGAGACAAGACGTATTACCTGTTGTGTAGGAGCCCACGTATAGCCACCGAGGATAAGAATAGCAACCATAGCTAACCCAAAGATAGTTTCACTGTATTGCTTCTGTTCTTTCATGAAAAGGTTGGTCCTGTGAGAAGCACACTGCATTGTCACAACTATCATTAAAAGGATGCTGCTTGGCATCAAAAACCACTGAAATGAAGATCACTGAAAAAAGACGCTGTTTCAAAATGCAACTTTTCATGCAACTTGCAATGATTGCAGTTATGGTTACATCGATTGACTGGTAGTTGCATGGCAATGTCGAACGTGCGCAACTTGCGATGCAATGATTTTTTATTTATACACGGTAAAACTCATCAGGATTTACATCAGTAGACTTATAGTTATAAGGCACTGCCAGACGTGCCTAGCTTACAATGCAATTATGGTAACATCAGTGAAGTGGTAGTAATTATTTAGCACTGCCAGATGTATGCAACTTGCAATGCAATGATCGTAACATCAATGAACTGGTAGTTATGAAGCACTGCCAGATGTATGCAACTTGCAATGCAATGATGGTAACATCAATGAACTGGTAGTTATGAAGCACTGTTAGATGTATGCAGCTTGCAATGCAATGATGGTAACATCAATGAACTGGTAGTTATGAAGCACTGTTAGATGTATGCAGCTTGCATTGCAATGATGGTAACATCAATGAACTGTTAATTGTTGAAGTGCTGCCACACGTTGGCAACTTGCAATGCTATGATGCAACATCAATGTACTTGTAGTTGTGAAGTGCTGTCAGACGCATGCAACTTGCAATGCAATAACGGTACATTAATGGACTGGTAGTTATGAAGCACCTTCAGACGTCTGCAACTTTCGCATCAATTTTCAATACAAGCCAAATTTAGGTTATGAATTTTTTGGAGGCAGATTTGCATTGAGCAACACATTAAAAAGGCAACAAGATAATATGTGCTGCAACTTTTCTCACAACATTACAAAACGTAGAAACTCATTCAATATTTTCTGCAACTCACACAATATTTTGCTTCATTGAAAATTGTAGAGGACGGGAAATTTTAAATGCGAAATTTTAGTGGCAATTCGTCTTTCAAAAGTGTTGCATGGTGAGTTCCAGGTCAATTTGCAGCGTGCTACAGCACCATAACCATCCTTTCTGAAGAAAGCAGAACCTATAGACCTTATTCGCTAGCCTCAATGTTTTCCCAATGAAGTACTCCTGGAAATAAGGTTTTTTGTTTCAGGTGCGATAATGCACGAAAGAATGTTCAGCTTAAACACAGAACATTACTTCCAAAGAGTCTTGTATTGGGAAAACATTGAGACCAACGATTAAGGTCTATTACGGCTATGACTTAATGTTATAACTCGACTGTATACCACAGCGGAGAAAAACTGCATGAGTAGCTTCAGAGTTGCAATAAGGGCTGCTTACCTGTCACAAAGGTAGAAATAAAACATAATGACTCCTAGCTTGGCCAAACTTTTCATTACAGGGTACATCTGGGCGGAAAACACCCACTGAAGAGAGGAACTTGAATGGCCAGACGATGATTGAAGTTGCAATTCTTCATCTGCGATAAAATGTCAACTGCTCAGCAACTAAATATGTTAAGTTTGAGAATAAGTAAAACTTACTACACGTACAAAGAAACAAAACTGCAAAACTGTCAACTAGATCTATAGAAGTATTCAGACATCATTATGAAGGGTGCTCAAGGGATATAGCTGATGCAGGAAAATAAATTTTAGGTAAAAATCATTTCAAACCAGGTCAATTCAATCCAGGTCAAAATGATTTTTCATCTTTTTTTTTGCCCCTTTATCAACATAGATAGTATGTAATAGTTAATAGTATGTTTACTCCCGGTTTTGCAAGGACTTTTGAAACTAAATGGATTGTAATTACACAGACTTTTTATCTCGATGGGCTTGCACTAATTTTCTTGCAATATATTTTGAACATACTTGACGTCTTTCCAAATTAATGCACCTTCCTCAACCGATACGTTTCATTTTTCATTCTAGGTTCCACAACAAGTTAAGTGGGAGTGGAGCAGGTTACAGGATGTTTGTAAGGTTCTCAAAGATTTTAATGACAATGGCACCATCAACGTTTCAAATAAAATGTAAACCACACCTGATTGGCCATAGCGTTCGGGCCACAACCATCTACTAATCCACATGACTGTAAACAGCATGATACTGGCAACAGAATACAAATAAAGTGCTGATTAACATCTGTGCTCAGTTTTAACTGAAGTAAAATGGACTAAGATTACTGACAATACTTAACATTGTGTACATAGAGCAATTTTCGCAATATATTTTTGTAACAGACATTTGAAAAAAAAACGTTTGTTGACTTGTCTGCTTTTGTAGGAACAAAATGCTAATTGTAACCGTCTACATGTTTAAATCGTTAAGTTTTGCTCTGGGTAGGTCAGTTACAGAAGGTTTGCTATTTATTTTATACATCTTTCGAACACCTGTAAGCTCAGCATTGAAAGTGGAAAGAATGAGTTTCGGTTTTATGTAAGTTTTTATTTCTATCTTTATAGAACCTGTTTGTGTGAATAAATAAAAAATCCTTAGATCTTCCATAAAAAATGCACTGAAAATAAAATGATACAGAATAGATCCCCTTGACGAGTAATCAGTTCTAGTTAACTAGGATTAGGAGGTACATGACTCTGTGGAGTATAAAAGAACGTTATACTGTAGATACAGTTTCTCAACGCTGTCAGGGCCATATGAGCGATATAAAACGGACTATCTAAGACCCTCAACTTTTCCTCCTGTTTATAAATGATGGATGAGTGCTCCGTAAACACCGTTATTGTTATTATTAGTATTATTATTATTAGTACTATTCTTATTCTTAATCTTATTCTTTTTCTTATTGTTATTATTACTACTATTGTTTAAATTATTATCATCATCATTATCATTATGGTAATAAATTACCCTTTAAAAGTTATCAAGAATCTTTTACCAAGTGACAAAGACCGCCATCGTGTGGTATTGAAGCTGGGTTACTCTCGGTGCAGGAACACAACAAGTTGCATCAGCAGGTTGCATATAGTCATTGCAGAAGTGGTTAAGAATGATGTCCAATTGCTAAATTAAAATGAGGTATTAATTACAGATTAAAAGGAGAAAACTTGTAATTGAGTGTGATAAGTATAGTCAAATGTTGTGACAAACCTGACCAAATTTATAACATAATCAACAACGCTAACAAACCACACTGTAAGAAAACAAGCACTTGCAAAAGCTGTGGATATTTCGGAGATACCCTAAAAGTTTTTAAAAAATGTATCATTTTATAAATAAAACCTAAAAGAAAAACACAGGGCTCAAAATGTCTTGGGCAACAAAATTATAACTTGGGTCAACTAAATCGTTCATTTGCTTTGTCCCACTGACAGCTGAAAATTTTCTTTTGGTGCAACTAAAACTCCAGATAACTGTCTAGAAGTCACTCAGATTTTGGGACAAACGGTTTCTCACTGGAACAACTCAAATCTCAGGCTTCTTTGTACCTGGACAATAAATTTAAATGCTTAACAATGAGCCCTGTTACAATTTTCTTAAATGAGGTTTCATTTAAGAAAATTGTTCATGTTCATGTTTAAACTACACAGCCAGCAGGGAGGCTGGCCTCATTCAGAACATCCGAATTATAACTCGATGGTTTCAATTTCTCAACCATGCATACATTTAACCCCAAGAATCACCTTTTCATTGTATTAACACAATCATTAGATCAGGTAGAGTATCATTACCCTCGGTACATGTTTGAGTAGTACCTTCTCCAATAAACCAATCCTTGTACAAATGTAACCAAAAAAGGAAAGAATTATGATTTCTAATTAATGTGTGACCTGTGTCACACATTTACTAACCACACTTTTGACCACAGAGCTGTAATGCAGACCGTCACTAGTTTCTTCACTTCTTGACTGTGCAACCAAACGAGATGACCACAAAATGTTTATTGAAGAATTGGAATCATCTCTAATATCAAATAAAAGAGCCATTTTAATACTGCTGTGCTGACCTGAGTGACCTGAATACCTAACTGACCTATGTTACCCGAATACCTAACTGACCTATGTTACCTGAATACCTAACTGACCTGTGTGACCTGAATACCTAACTGACCTGTGTGACTTGAATACCTAACTGACCTATGTTACCTGAATACCTAACTGACCTGTGTGACCTGAATACCTAACTGACCTGTGTGACCTGAATACCTAACCGACCTATGTTAACTGAATACCTAACTGACCTGTGTGACCTGAATACCTAACTGACCTGTGTGACCTGAATATCTAAACTGACCTGTGTGACCTGAATACCTAACTGACCTGTGTGACCTGAATACCTAACTGACCTGTGTGACCTGAATACCTAAACTGACCTGTGTGACCTGAATACCTAACTGACCTATGTTACCTGAATACCTAACTGACCTGTGTGACCTGAATACGTAACTGACCTGTGTGACCTGAATACCTAACTGACCTGTGTGACCTGAATACCTAACTGACCTGTGTGAACTGAATACCTAAACTGACTTGTGTGACCTGAATACCTAACTGACCTGTGTGACCTGAATACCTAACTGATCTATGTGACTTGAATACCAAACTGGCCTGTGTGAACTGAATACCTAACTGACCTATGTGACTTGAATACCAAACTGACCTGTGTGACCTGAATACCAAACTGGCCTGTGTGACCTGAATACCAAACTGGCCTGTGTGACCTGAATACCAAACTGGCCTGTGTGACCTGAATACCAAACTG
>JAOCNB020383678.1:0-2500 GCA_026546465.2 Palythoa caribaeorum
GCTGTGCTCCGAGGTTATGTATGGATCGTGTTCTGGGGCCGAGCGCCTAGACGGCAGCACAGTTCCTTCGGTCCGACTTTATTGAGTTGCGTCCTTTGTAATTCAGCCTCGGCTGCGAGAAAGGGTGATTAGCAAGCCGCTCCTTTCCTTTTTTTTCTTGCGATTCATGCAGGTCTTGAGATTGAAACTTTGATTCTATTATCTTATTTGGTCGATATTTGCTGGTTGTTTGCGAATCGCACGAGAAGTGTTTATTGTTGTGACCTCGCAAAGTGGTCTTTCACCCCGAGTTTAGCGCCCAGTCCTCAACATGGAACCGAGACCGCGGTTCGTTGAAGTGGTGTGTTAATCTTTACGTTTCTTGAAAATTGTAATTTAACTAAGGATGTTGTTTTGAACTGCAGGAGGGTGAAAAACCACAGGAGTGCAAACAGCAGTAAATAGGACACGATTTCCACCACATTAAACCAGGATTTTGTAGGCGATTTGGCGCACACTGAGTGATTATTCGGGTTTATCATTCAGAGGTGCAACCGACTCAAGGATGTTAGATAATCCTGCAATCTTCATTTGAACAAATTAAAAGTGATCTGAACTTCTTCATTTAGAAAACACTTTTGCAAGTCTACACTAAACCCTTTGTGGACATATTTAAAAAAAATCAAGTTTTGAATTTTTAGTAGTAAGGCGCACAATGTTTTCTTGAGTGTAATATATCTGCTTTCATTTGCAACAAGTTGTTTTTGTAATGTGAATTGTTTTTCCTCGTCTTTATTGGGCCACTTTTTTGTCTAATTAAATAGATTTAAAATTTTTTTTTGCAAAATTTGCATTAGAAAAATGATGTATTGGCTTTTTGCCTTAGTTGAGCCGAACACAAGAACGTTGCGAAGATTTTGGAGCTCAATGATAAAATGATCAGTGTGACAACAGATTTAAGACTAGAATAGTAATTTAATAGACACTCACACGCGATATTCCTGGGCACCAGAGCATGAGAGTGAGGCTAAGACAGGATGGTGACGTATCTTTGAACAATGTTGAACGAAATTCGAATCGGTTCATCAGGGTTTTACTGACTTGTGTTGTAGACTGCAATAATTCAAACCAGTATTTAAACAGTATTCACCCCAGATGTTCGCTTAATGTTTTGATCTACTAGTCTTTAGCCTCACTCTCATGTCAACCAGTGCCCAGGGATGTCGCGTATGGATAAAGTCTATTGTTCTACGATCTACTTTAATATTTTGGAATTTTTTTTTTGTAAGTTTAAATAAGCTCTAGAGAACGTTTAACGTTCAGCAATGAAGTTCGAGATTCCTGAGTTGAACTGAAGTTTTAAGTATTTCTCCAAGAAAACTGTTCGGTAGGAAGACCAGTCTATTGCCAGAATAAACTGTTTTTGTCAATTTGTTAACTGTTCGTTGTTTGATAATCAGATATTAGCGTAAATCCTTTGAGCCGTAGACAGTTAATTAGCACCTCACATCTCTTCACATATCTCACACAGAACAACTCATTTGGTATTGAGAAGTAATGAATTGACGATTTTCGATATATTTTGGCGCGCGGTACTGGTAACATGAAACCGAGGGTCAGAGAGGAAAACCACGGGAAAATTGCAGGCACGCGCGCCCCAAACTATCGGCTCCAACGTAAACATTTGCGTGCGCGCCTGCAATTAATTTTCACGCGGTTTTCCTCTTGAGCTCTGACCCTCGGTTTCGTGTTACCAGTACCGCGCGCCAAAATATATCGAAAATCGGCTATTAGGACGCGTTTGTTTCTTAACATAGGGGTTACATAATGGTACTTTCTCGCGTTTTTCATGCACTCCATGATACAGGCCGATCTTCTGACAGCTTTTGTGAAAGATAAAAAAATAAAGAGTAAATGGAAATGAATAAAGCTTGTACTTATGCTTTTTAGATGTCAAGAATGTCTGGACAAGTTCCAAAATTTGATATTAAGAGCGCGGAAATTAACGCTGCACTTAATTAACGTTGCTTAAATTAACGCTCGATAAAATTAACGTGACTTAAGTTAACGCGAACGTTAACTATTCCCGTTAATTTCATGAAGCGTTAATTTCCCTATAATAAGGTATATTGTTATTAAGAACTTCTTTTTGTCTATTGTTCTCTGCAAAAACAAGTAACAGACTGGGAACTAAAATAGCGGCGAAGGCCTGGGTAGCCTGTTTGGGTAGACAGGATTGCCTCACTCAGTGAATTGACTTTACAAGTTTGGGCATTCCAAATCCAAATATACGCCAATCCTTTCTCGCAATATCAAATTTTCCTCTGTTCATTTTGAACTATAAATCTGTCTTTCCAATTGACTAGCCCAGTCTTACGCGGCCATTTTAGTACCCAGGCCACCACTCGTTCTGTCGAACTTGATTTGTTTTGCCTTTCAGGCAGGCTGTCAAGTAATGTTTCGCTGGTTCCTATAATGTACCTGCACGCATGTGCTTCGCTTTTTAGCTACGTACGCAAAT
>JAOCNB020384436.1:0-15449 GCA_026546465.2 Palythoa caribaeorum
GCTAACCTGCGATGGACTAGTGTCCCGTCCAGGGGGAGTCAATGACTCTCATCCGCTTAACACTACAGAAACCGGGGATAAGCACTGCTTCCAATGGGCCACCTAGGCTCGTAAAAGGATTTTAGAAATAAGAACGAATGAGGAACAAAAGAGGCTCAACTAATTTGTGCAAAAAAGTAAAGTACAATGAGCCACGTCCAATATTCTATGTGTGAAGATGTGTAAACTATTTATTGTATTTACTCGAATAACCGCCGTCCCTGAATAAGCGCCCAGCGCATCTCTATGGCCGATGCGGGTGCCAATTTGAGACGGACAGACCACTGACTGACGGAGGCGGAAGCTCATTACAATTCTTGACAACATTTTTCAGTTCAAGATGCTTATATCTAAGTCTCCTTTAATTTACATATTGACTAGTTTGGTCAATCAATGTTCCGTTTGCTACTTCAATAACGGAACTGAATGTAAATTTGCACATTAAATATTCGTTGAAAAAAGGGTTGTCACCTCATGTTTTCCTTAAAAATTTGTTTTTCAAATAGACACTGCCCCCGAGTAAGCGCCGCACCAAAAAGTCCAAAAAATTAGATTCATCTCCGGTGTAATAACCGAGGGTTAGGGTTAGGGTTAGGGTTGGGGTTAGGGTTGGGGTTGGGGTTAGGGTTGGGGTTAGGATTAGAGTCAGGGTTAAGGTTAGGTTATTTTCCGTAGTTTTGTGCGTAGTGCATCAAGTGGCGTTAGCTGTGAGGCGCGGTAAGCCAATAAAGGAAAAAAATTTAAACAACGACAAAAAAATGAAATCATTAGAGGTGAAAATTTGCTGGTGGTTCTATACAGGTAACGACAGGTTCAAGCTTGTGCCTGCAGCAAGCCATTTTTTTCTTTGTGTCAACTTTATTGTTTAGAACATTTCATTCTACACAATGCCAATTAAACCAACGGTTTAGTGCAATATTCTTTCTGGTTATATCTAAAAAGAAAGAACTTTAATAGCATAGAGACATCGATAGAAATATGTATGAACATAAAAAAGAAGAACTAAAAGCGGGACGCATGCACCAGCTAGAGTTGTGGGACCAGTTTGTCAAAGCTCTTTAGTTGGCCTTATAAATAATAAAACGTCTCAACTTTTGAACTTATTAAAAGTAATCGCGAAACGTTCCTTAACTGATTATTCAGTGAAAAACAAAGCCTGCGTTGAACACAATGATGAAATTTCGAGGTCGGCATGCGGGCGAATTTTACGGAGTCAATCCAAACAGACAATCTGTTCTTGAGCTATGCGCTGTTTGTGGAGATAGATCAACTGGGAAACACTATGGCGTGCAGTCGTGTGAGGGTTGTAAAGGATTCTTCAAACGAACTGTTCGACTCAAGATGGTTTTTGCCTGTTCTCTAAACAAGTGTTGTGAAGTCGACCTCCAACGTCGTAACCAGTGCCAGTATTGTCGATTTCAGAAATGTATCAAAGCCGGAATGAGAAAAGAGGGTAAGAATTGTTACACCACTGTGAAATAAATTTGCTCTTCTACACTTTTTTTATATATACAAACCAGTCAATTTTGCCGAGGCTCATTGTTCTTATATTTTTGCGAACACTTCAGTCTCAAGTGTTCTTACATCTGTAAGCAGTGTTATTTGATAAAAAAAAAATAGTATTGGTTGGAAACCGAAAACCCTGGCACTACAAAAGCTATACGTTCAGTCTATGTGAAACAGTCTCAGTTGGAGCTCAAATTCTAGTGAATCTTTTTGTGTTTTACGCTGTATTGCTAGCTAAAGTTAAATTGATTTGATGTTTTTGTTTGTCGGGAGTGGACTGTAATTCAGAAATTATACCTATTCAGCTACTTTCACACTCTGCACCATCCAAAAATAGAGTCATAGAGCCTTCAGGCATTTTTGAAGTTCCGTTTACTTATTTTAAGTTTTTGAACTTCTGAAACTCTGCCTGATTTGGATGTTTAGCCGGATATACCAACCATTTTATGACTTCTTCGACAAAAGTTATGGAAACGAAATAGAAACATGTAGCAGTTTCTAAAATAACCAAAATAGTACGAACACAGCGATTGGTAACTGTGGTTGTTCTACCGGTAAACCATAGCTAAAAAGCGAAAAAAACATTATTTTATAAAAGCAATGAAACATACTTTTTTTATGGATTAACCGGCGCATGGCAAACCATTTGGGATGTTTTGTCGCCTTCGGCTCGGGATTTACAAGCTTTTCTCGTTTCTAACAATATTCTGCGTAGTTTATTATCCCTGTAAACCCACAGAAAAATATGTTTTATTGCCGGCTAAATATAAAGCAGTAAGAACGGCCGTAAAATGGTAAATAAAATGTTTTGAAGGTGTTAAAATGGGCTGGTATGAGAAAATGATCTTTAAGGGTTTCCAGTTCTCTTTACGGGTTCAAAATTGTTATCTCTATTTGTATTACTGTTGAATATAAACTAAAAATGAATAAAAACTATAAATAACATATAAGCTAAGCCCTAAATAAGACAGCTGTCGAACCTTAGAAAGGGGAGAGTTTATTTATGTTTTAACAGCTGAGTTTTTCCATTTTTTTCCAAATTCGAGAGCATGAAGTTCAATTTTGAGTACATGTACTTTGATTTTGTGTTTTGTAAAAAATGCGACATGTGGGCAAGGGGAATTTCTTTTCTAATTTATTGATATAAATGTACTTTTGGTCGAGCCTTTGTTTTCCATTAACGAATACTCATTAATTTATTTTTATATAAAACTGCTAAAAACGTTCGCTGATCAAGTTATAGAATACAAGCTTTTAATACATTTTAGTCTTTTTATGCAACGCTTAAAACTGGAACAAGTACAGAAGAACTTGGAGTGGCTAATTAAATTATATAAAATTCGTGATGCAACATATGAAATCAAAAACGGTTTTAAATACCTTTCACTGAAACTTGACGTTATTAATTTACTGCAAAGAGACAAGTTCGGCTTTCAGTTGTAGAGCTTCTTGTTCTAAGCCGAGACACGACTTTTCTTGCTTTTGTGCATCTTCTTGAACTGTTTTTAAATATTATGTTTCAATGTTTATATTTTGTTTTAGCAACACTAAATTTTTAACGTTACTGATACGTGTGTAAGGCGTGCCAGCCTGTTGAGCCCGCGCACGGGCAAACCAGCGGCACTTGTACAAGGCATCATTTTCGTACGGCATGGAAGCCCGAGGGAGTTTTAAAATTCCATTCGAGGTTTGGGTTCGAACCCCCTTGTTGCATTGTAATTTCTTTTCCTTGTTTTTCATTATTTCATTTCATTTTTCTAGCAACTTGATAAACAGTTCATTTAAAATGAAATCAGTAGGTTCGGGATGTAAAAACACAAGCTCGATAGAATTTCGTACGTGTCTTACATTCACAAGAATAAACATTTGGTTATCGTTTGTTGTTTCCTTTTAATGAGGTTTAAAAACTCCTTCAGTATTCAAAGTCTTAACAGTTTCACGTGGATTCGGAGCTCACAACTCGCCCAGCACAACACAGTGTATCTGTTTCTGATCATCAAATCTCACACTCAGTTAAAAACCAAGGCTATAACGTTTTGTTTGAAGCTTTTCCTTATACTACCTAATTGTGACTGCTCACGGCACTCCACTTTCTGATTGAAATTTCTAGTATAAAAAAAGGTAAAACAAAGATATTGCTTTGAACGTCAAAGTTGAGAAAGAACGACTTGTTCATATCCAGTCAAACACACGCCACTTTCCGCCGAGTGGCGGGAAAAGTTCGCGCCACAACGCAAAATGTACATGACCTGCCCCCAGGACTTGTTTTGTCTTTGCTTTGACATGACTTGGTTCAAAGTTAATCAGTTTATTGATGCTTTTGGATAAAGTAATGAAACATCAAAGAAACCTATTACAAACTGAAAGACAAAGAGTGACTTAATTCTGCCAACGATCAAAACATTGAAAGCCCTGTACTATTTTATTATTCAATTTTCACACGCTTTTCATCCGAGTTTCTGATTGGCCGATTTGAAGACGAAACAATCGCCTTAACGTCATTATCGTGGTGTAATGGCCGTGGTGAAAATTCAACATACTGCTGCTATTATTGTTACACTATGGCTTCGGCTGACTTAAAGTTTGACGATTTGCCATTTTAAAAACTATTAATTTTTTTCGGATTCATTTAATCATCATGTTCATGTATTTTTGGATATATTTTGTAAAAAAATATGATTAATTTGTTATCAGCTTCAAAACGCATTAATTAACATTCTGTCTGGTTTACTTAGTACATTTAGAGGTTTCAATGCATGCAATACTTCTCCGGCAGTGTATTCAAATTGAATAATAAAAGTGTTAACGCACTCATTCCTCGTGAATTGTCGGAATTTACCTGCACTCGTTCACAATGAACTCGAAATTTTGCATACCAGTCCACACTCGACAAAGCTTCGTGCGGCATTGAAATTGTCGTTCATTATTAGTGAACTCGTGCAGGTCAATTCCTATAACTCACTCGCTGAGTGCGTTAACCTCTAAGTAACTCCTCTTGATATCTTTAAGTCTCTCATTGCTCCCTATATAACTTATGGATTGACTTCTTATATAACTTATGGATTGACTTCTTGGGGAAATGCATGTTAGACCTTGTTAAACAAAGTACTTGTCCTTCAATAGCGTGCTCTCCGTCTTATTTACTTTGCTCAGGCAAGAGAGCATGCAATACCCTTTTTCTTGAAAGGAAATATTCTACCAATTGAATTTCTATGTTATGAGAAAATTGTTAACTTGATGTACGATATCAACACTGATTCTGCACCGATTAATATCTTGAATTTATTCTCTAAAGTTAACAAAATTCATTCTTACAGCACACGCACATCAACATCTGAGCATTATTTTACCAAACAATCTGTGCTTAACGTTCAAAGTAAGGCCTTCTCACGTGTTGGCATTAAAATCTGGAATGAGATACCAACTAGTTTCAACATCGTCCAATAATTTCGCTCGCATGATAAAAAAAAATATGCCATAATTTCATACCCAGGTTCCGGAATCTGTATTGAAATCCAATATTATTAGATGGTGTTGGATTCGTTTGAACACTCTAGGCATCCAACACAATCCAACACTGATCAAACGCTGTCCAACATCACCAAGCAATGTTGAATAACGTTTGATCAACATGTTTGATCCGTTTAAACGGACCTTTAGAGTATATAAACAATAAGTACTGCAGAATTGACTTATCTTTGATTTACAAATATTAATCAAAATATCACTAGTAATACAATCAATTAAGTGCTGCCAAGTTATAATACCCACTGTAATGATCTTCTTTCTCTATTTATTTTTGTTTTAAGTACAATCTAAATTATAGCTTAGTGTTTTTTATATTGATAATGATTCACATGGAGCAACATTTAAACAAAGTGTTTTAAAAAAAATGTTCATTTGTACACTGTCAACATTGAAAGCACAGAATTTGTTTCTTTTTGGCTCCAAGTACTTATGTAATTGGTGGTTCTAAGCAATTTGCTGGGTTTTGAGGGGTAATAAGACATTTTTCATTTTTCAAAGGTAACTTTTTGGTTTTAACTTATACAATGCAAAACACGATTATTATTCCACTGCTAAGCAACAGTAAAAATGTAATCAAGTTTTATCAAAGTCAGTTTAAAAGTATGCACAAAGGATGAAGTATGATATTTATGTCTTGATTTTCGTCAGCTTTGTGAAAATCATGATCATTTTATAAATTTAAATCTTTGTACATTTCAAAAAAGTTGTACTTTTCAGCAAACTGGAAGCATCAATCAGTAAAAACTTTAAACATGTTTTGAATAAAAACGAATAACATACGAAAATATAATACTCCAGAATGTCATTAGCTCTGTTTGTCTTGTTCAGTTTTCTTGTTCGATTTCAAATCGACAGTTTTGTGTTGAATTAACAACCCACGAGTCACTAGTTGGGACAGCTGCGATCGATACATGTATGTATGGACATAATACTATATGAAGCCATTGTCCAAAGCACGTGAGATGATGCGGAAATCCCCTGTTTACAACTTTCCACATCCGTATCATTGAAAATCAAAATCGTGACCAAAACAATTAATCATTATTATTAATTTACCTTTAATGTTTGGTTCCAGATGAGCGTGAATTATGTTTCCCATAACGGACATTGCATTAAGTTTGGAGGCTGCAAGTTTAGCAGAGCTGATGGAAGCAAAAATGACTTTTCCTCTACCCAAATGCTTTTTGGTGACAGGGTCATAGTAAATCTTTATACTTTCTGTCTTGCCAAACTTGTCACATATCTGTGCAAGGAATCGTTTGTCAACATTGTCGTTTAATCCAGTTAGAAGGACTTCTTTCTGAGGCGGAATACCAACATACCACTTGTCAACCTGCGTGACGAGAAGAAAAAAATTATCAGAGAAGGTTACACAAAGAAGGAAACTAACATAAACAACTTTGAACTACAACTTAATACAACTGAATTTATTAGTCAGCGTTCAGATTAAAAGATAATTTAGTTAAGTAATCAATCACGTAACTGCACAACGAGGTCTATAAAGTAACACATCAAACCTTGAAGCTTGGGACTGGTAGATCTGCTTTGTTTAAAGTCCATAACCGTGTTCTCCGTGAACGAGGGTCTTTCGGTATCACCGCAGGTTGCTAAAATGAATAGGAAAGAGGTTCAGGGGAGACAAAAGTCACTTCAAGCGATCTTGACTGAATAAAAAACAATAGTAAGAATAAATATTGGCTAAGTTTCTGACCATAATTAAGATTACTTATTCACGTACCCCAGGAAAGACACCATCAAATCTGTAGATCTTTTGATGGCCTTTCTTGATTGCTGGATCTATAAGGAGCTTGTAGTTCTTTCGTTGATTTACATCCTCGGCTCGATTTGTAGAACATGATACTCCATTCAAAACTAAGCAGAAAATAAACTTACAGTTAACAAAATCACCTTCGTGTGTTTCGGTCACGAAGCTAGGCTATAACATATTATGTAAAACCTAAGCAACTTAGGACAACATACCTGGCTTCTCTCCATTGCTTTGGTTTGTGTAGAATCTGTTTGAGCTTTCGTGACTCTTTCCATCACCCAAAGAAAACTTTCTACTGAACCCAGACGGCTCATAGGACATCGCCGTTTTGTAGCATTAGTCCTAGAGTCTTATGTAACCATTACACTGGCAAGAATTGCCAACTTTTTGTATTACTATTTGTCCATTTATATTTCCCCTTGCTTCGAGGAATTGAAGCACACGCGCGACATTTATAACCCACAATGCTATGCGCGCGCACATAGTCGATTTTTCGATTGTACTGGGCCCTATTGCAGCCGTTAAGGCGAGTCACGCTAAAACGGCTGCAAAGGAGGCTATATCAAGCAAGAATAATATCATTTTTTAAAATACAGTCAGCGAAATTTGTTCGACGGTGATTAAATTAATCAACATTACATATATTTGTTATTACATATGCTTTTAAAAGGTATATTACAGCTTGTATAAAAATATATGTACCAAAAATAATTCATATTTTAGTATATGTAAAAATTAATATATGTGCTTATGTGCCACGTTGATTTTGCGATAGTTAATTCATCACAGGCGACCCGAGCAATCTACTGGTATGTAGAAACAAATTTATAGTAAAAACACAACCTGATCCAAGCTAGGAAACTACATTCCTGGTGTTTGTAGACATTTTTAGCGATTTCAAAAGACGATGTCATATGTCATATATATAATATGATATATCGAATAACATATACATCTAACATATACCAGAAACAATGAATAATATATCGTATAACAGGTATAACAATATATCATGTCACGTATTGAAAATTTTGGACAGGGAAGTTTGTAGATCTCGAATCGCACTCTGAGAAACAACTGGTAAGATTCGTAAAGCATTATTTGGAAATCAAATTGTGTATGGACACATTGCACATTATTTTAAAAAACTTAGCACAGGTATCAACAAACGTCACAAAGGAAATTTTGCCTTTTTTAAAATAATAATAGTTTGGGAATTTTTTATTGAATTGAGATAATGTATGATCTTGGCTTCTAAATATTGTTGACTGAAGACTTCTCCCTTGTTTCTGAACACTTTACAGCCTCTGGTGAGCACTACATGCAGTTTTCAGACCGTTACCATTGACGTTACTGCTGACATATAAATGATAATGATAATAATATATAAATGATATATGTTTGACATGCCTGCTTTCACGGACGGCGGTTGTTTAGTTGATCAATTTCTCATATATTTGACACCTTTTCGTTTAATTTTCATTATGTTTTCACAACGCGTTTTAAAACTTCTGCTCATCCATAATACTAATTATGATACCTCTGATACCTACTATTCGATAATTTTACTGCGAATACGATCAAATACCGTGTGAAAACAATTTCATTGCCTCAAGCTAGAGGGGTTCGGCTACAGATACAGGCATCAAGCTATAACTGTTATTATTTTTATTTTTATTATGCAAAAATATTGGTCCTAGCACATGAGTACTGTAATGATTCCTATTATATTAGAAGGGTTGACATAATCAAATATCTCGTCGCCAGAAAAAGTGGATGTCCTGACTTTTTTATTTTACACCAATAGTATCTTAGTAGACCTTATGCAGTTTTTGGATAGGTATGTGGAAATATATATATGGAGTTTATTTTCTCGTACACGTCTAATCAAATTCAACATCTCACTCGTTTCGGATCTTTATTTTTTTTCGTTGATGACTTTCTCCTTCAGTGTGTTGAGGTTGCTTTTCACTTGCTGCAAAAAGGATAATTTAAAAATGGTGTTTAGTCTGTAAACCGAGTAAAAAACGGCTTTAGTCTTTAGTCAGTTGTTTTGCACAAGTTTGTTGATACTGGAGAAACTTTTACTTTGCAACATGTTCGACTATTTTCATGTCATATTTTGTTTGTTATGTCCTATAATTCTTCATTTTGTGTATACCAGACCATTCTTCGTATCGACAATCAAATGGTTTGTGAAACTCGATGACTTTGTTTGTTCTGTGTTTTGGTTCTGTCTTTCCCCATTGTTATGATGACGTTGAAAGTGCACAAACTAGAAAAACGGTTTTGGGGTGTAAATTTGCAAACGGCCAACAGGTAAGGATAAATATTTTTCTTCGTCGGCCATCTCAGCTTGATTAAAAACATAATACACTGAACTGCGGTGATAAACATAATTGCACAACGCATGCATTCTAAAATATACACGCTTTTTTATAAGAACCAGTAAATTTTGCCGAGGCTCATTGTTCTTAATTTTTTTGGCGATTTCAGTCTCAGTTTGTTCTTAATTTGTTCTCATTTCTATGAGTCGTTTTTAAGGAGGAAAAAACCAAAATAAAACAGGGTATTGGAAAACGAAACTCCTTGCGCCACACATGTAGTGTACGGCTGAATCTAGGGACGAGCTACCTTTATTCTTTATTGTTTGTTGAGCAGTCTCTACAGTGAATCTTTTTATGTTTTACGCTAAGTTTTAGTCAGTTTTCGGCCACAAAAACTTTCTTAGTTACCAAGCCTCAGCCTGAGCTTGTTCTTAAATTGTTCTTAAATTTTGGCAAATTTGAGACTCGTTGTTCTTATAAAGTTGTTCTTATAAAAAAGCTGGTATTTTAGCTTGACGTTTCGACTTTCGTATGTTACAACATACAGCTTCAGAAGTTTCTTCCTCATTCTGGTTTAAATTTGTTGTAACTTAGTTTAACGGTGACTTCTGAAGATGTATGTTGTTACATACGAAACGTCAAGTAAAAATGTATTTGAAAGCTTGCAACATGCGTTGTGCCATTATGTTTATCACCGTTGTTTGTGATATGTTATTTTTAAATCAGGTATGGGTGAGGATAATCACACCTAAAGCGAAAATCATAACTGTGACCGTGCACACAACATGACAAAGCAGCAATGCTAATTTATAGATTGCTAAGTTTTACAACCAGCCACTCTGTTAACTCTGCAGTACATATATTTCTTTAAAAACGTTAGTTAGTGACGTTTTTTCACCCCGATCAACGAGTCACGAGAACGTCATACTCTAAAAAATCAACCCTTGGTATACGGTAAAAATTACATTTTTTAAGCACAAAATCGTTACCGATGAGCCCAAAGCAACCTCTTGCGGGAGCACCAGCTCCGCGGATGGGGTGGGGTTCGAGTACACGCGGAGTGAGTGCCACGGCTCGGATGCTTGAGTATCCACGCGGACCGTATACGCGGGATGCGTTGGGTTAGCCACGTGGTGTTCCTTGATACTTCGCCCCAACCGTCGCGTCTGGATCTGAGCCAGATGCATTCAAAAAGAATTTTTCGGCCTCTTGTGCGGCTTCAGAAGCGTTTTTGCCAGTGGCAGAAACGCCGCCACGCGTATTTATTTTAGATCCTATGGATATGTTCGCCGATGGCATGTTATAGTGGCGTAGCGTCCGTTCGCCGAGCCAGCCGTCGATGTGCTGGGCGGGCATGCCTAGAGCACGAGCTATCGTAAGTTCTAACCACGCGCCATCGCTATCTATCCAATCATCGAGCAGCGCGATGCCGTCTCCCAATTGAACGAATGTTGCGATGTCTGTCCGCAGGCATTGCGCCCAGCTGTCAGTATCTTTGTGACCTAAGGTGTTAGGGTCTATCACGCCGTACCCAGCCGCCGCTAAGCGCTCGCCAGCATCCGCAAAGCGCTCCTTAAAATCCGTAGTCCCAGTTATAGGACCCGCTATATATAGTGTCATTTTGAAGCCCCCCCGTCATTTACATTTGCTAGCGCAAGTGGTATGTGTTGGTAGGTCCCGTCGTTATTTCTTTTATAAAACCGAACATACTCTTTTGTCGCCTGGACCGAAACGCTGTCCGCAATAATGTCCATCGCTTTTTTCCACTCTTCGTCATCAATTTTTATTGACCGAAGCCCTAAAATTCTAGAGACCGAAACGTTCCCCTTATTGTCAATTTTAAAAGCCGCGTCAATGATTGCTTTTAAGTTTTTGCTCGCCCCCTTCGCATACCGAGTTATGCAGTCGTTAATCACGGACCGCGCGACTTCTAACTGTTCGGTAAACGTAATCACATCGGAGCGGGCTCTTGTCACGCGCAGAGCCCCGTCGTAACTACCGAGCACCACGTTGCCCTTAACACCACCAAGCGTCACGCCGTGCTCCGCCGCACTCAGCTCAATGAGCGCTTGTATTTGTTCGAGAGCGGATTTGTGAAGTTCTTGCATCGCCTCCAAAATCTTTTGCGCTTTAGACCACAGCTTGCGCACAAGCGCATCGCGCTCCTTATCAAGCGGCCGCACGTTTTCTTTGCGCACAAGCTGACCTTGCGCGTTTTGCATATACCCCGCGGATACTTCTTTCAAAATTTCGTTCATGATTTTTCCTCCTTATCATTTACAACGATTTTTTTAATTTCTTGAGTTGCCAAACTAAGTTTGTCTAAATGCGAGTGCATCGATCGCAAAAGCATTTCGCGCTTCGACGGGTCATCGCACGCAAGTGCCTCTCGGACGATCCCGCGTATTGCACCCTGCGCTTCGGCAAGCCTATGCCAATGTTTTTCCAAAAAAAAGCCGTACACAATCATAGTTTCCCCTATAGACTTTGTATTATTTCGGCGTCCACGATTTTGGCGCCGAGTTCAGCCGCCTCATTCATCGCTCGCTTTATAAGATTGTTAATGATTAGTGGGTACGCTAGGCTATACACCTCTCGATTTGACGCCTGCCTGGTAAGCTTTTCGCGCATCGCTGCGCCGACATCATCAGACGCGATTAAATCATACCGCGCGCCTGCTCGCTCGAATTTCAAGCGCAGGTACTGTTCAATCTCCCCAACCTTGTCCAAAGGCATTAAATGAGCCACCTCTATCCGCCGGATAACCTCTCGCGCATCATAGTTCCTACCTTCGTCGAGGCGAAAACGCATTTCGGGCTGTGCGATGAGAATTATCGAAAGTAATTTTGTAAATCCATCCTCCAACTCCCAAAATCTCTTTAAGTATTTTAAGGTTTGAACATGCAAGTCATGCGCCTCTTCAATCATCAAAACATGCCTTTTGCCGCTTCTGCTGGAGTGGGTGAGCACCTTTTTTATTTGTCGCGCCTGTGCTTCCAGCGTGCGCTTGACGGGCACGCTCGGTGCTACGTCCTCCATTATTGCCGCGCAAATACTCGATGCCGTGAGTCGCCGTTTGTCGATCATTTGCGGCTCGATTATTACAACCTGCAGCCCCTCGTCCACAATGCGACCCAGTAGATCGCGGCGCAGCGTCGACTTGCCGCTACCGCTCTCGCCGATCACGGCAAGAAAGCCGCCGTGCTTTGCGGCTTGATACATAGCTTGACGGATATACGCGTGCTCTTTCGATACATACACATCTTCCGCGCACCGAACATCATCGACGAACGGGTCCCTTTTAATACCAAATTTAACTAATGATTTCGCACTCAACATCTGTGCTACCTCCTGTTCTTTTTTTAAAGACAAGGCTTGATAAGCCTGGCTATTTTTCTCATGCCACAGCATCTCGAATGCTGCCGCGCTCAAGCTTGGAAACAGCGGGCGAATTGCGGCAACTATGCTTTCGCGGGGGGTGCGTTTCGGATACACCCCGCGATAAATAATCGACCTTATTGTTTGTCTGCTTAGCTTCGCAGCGCGAGCGAGAGCAGCTATAGACACGTTCTTCGATTCGATCTCGTCACCAAGCGCTAACACTTTTTGTCACCCCCTTTGCTCATAAGTGCGGCGGCACCTATTGCCGCGAGCACCTTAATGTTCGTCACTGTCGTAGCGTACTCGTCTTGCAAACCAATAATTTGCGCGCGCTCGAAGTTTATATCCTCAGCGGTCATACCGCGGGGGTATTTTTTCTTCAGCGCATCATAGGCGCCGTCATGCCACCATTTCGAAAACTCTTTCTTAAGCCCCTTGACAACGTCGACAACACTCTGCGGGCTCACCTCGCCGGGGTGCGCTCCCGCCATGGCAATAGGTACACCCTCGGGCGCGGGTGGTGCGCCTTGATGCTCGCCATTTAGCACAGCGCGCGCGGGTAAGGGGACTTCGGCGTGCTTGCTAACGCGCTCGCGTTGTGTGTCCAGTGCGCTAGTGCCGATAGCGCGGTGTTCTTTACCGATGAGCGCGGCGGTTTCCGGAAAGCCCGCCTCATCAAGCACAAGGGGCTTAAGGGTTGCGCTCAGAACGCGCCCGTCCAACTGCTCAATCGATACCCTAATCGAATCCTCGGTCATTAACAGCGGTTGTACCTCAACCGATGCACCGCGGTATGCCCCCGGCACATCTTTAGACGAATACAGCCTCGTGATTTTTTGCCGAGGATGCTTGTAAGTTATCGTTAGATCGCCCGCAACAATACGCGCGACGGGTTCGTGTGTTAAGAGCCCTTGGCATATTTTTCTATCCGGCAAGATTTTGAGCTGCTCCGTACAAATCGTGAGCCATAAACCCGTGCGGTTTAGCCGCCTGCCATTACCGCGACGCACAGAGCTGTCGTAATGCTCAATGGTGTTGTTGTTCCAGCGCGCACAAAAGCACTCGACGCTTGCGTTCAATTCGTCCACAGTACCACATGGCTCTCTGTATAACCTCGACTCAAACTGGTGCTCTATGAGCCTGTTCGCAACCTCGACCGCACCCTTCGCGCGCGGGTTACCCGGCATGTGGGTCAGTGGCTCAACTCCCAACATGCCGAGCGCGCGGGTTATCGCGCGGCTCGTGTTCGCGCTCCCCGCGTCCCATAGCAAGTATCGCGGGACACCATGTATGATGTAGTGGGGTGCCTCTTTTTTGGTCCATGCATAAAGCAAAAAATCCCACAGCGTCTGCTGGTTCTCGCCTTCGGATTCATAATATCTGCAAATTATGGACGCACTGTAATGGTCCACCAGCACGTATCGCCATAACTTTTTAGCACCCACTTTTTTCAAAGTCGTTTCAAGCTTGTTGCGATGGGTCTGGCGAGCGTGCAGCACCGTCTGACCCCGAGGGGCGTAGTAAAGCACGCAGAGGCTAGGGTCTACGAGGTGCGCGTAGTTCGGGTGCTCGCTTCGCAGGTGCCCGTGCGCGGTGTCTGCCTTTAAGCTTTTAATGTCTAATTTTTTTTGTCTCAAAACTCGCCGAATGGTCTCAGTGCTCACATTCGTTTTTACGCCCGCGGACTCGAGTATTGATCGGGCGGTGGTAACATGCATCGTCTGAGCTCCCGTCTTGCGGACCCCCTCGATCAACAATGACGCAATGTACTCGATTGCGATCGGGTTGGCGCTTGTTTTTCGTTTGTCCGAGCGGGTTTTGCGGCCACTAGACCAACCAGCGCTTTGCAACCTCGCGTAGCACTTGTTTCGCGACCACGTGGTCTGACGCATCATTTCCGCGATCACCGAGCCCTTATTTTTCGAGGCATCGAGACGCTGTGCCCACTGGTGTATTATCGCGCTCATTCTTTCTCGTTTAGCTCTTTTTCGAGCGATTCAAGCATCGGCGCTTCGGTGTTTTCAGAATTTTTAAGAACAGTCATGAGATTGATTAAATGCTCGGGTGCTGTCTCGGGTTTTATCTCCGCATCACTCATGTTTAGCGGGTGCCACGGCATTGGAAGCCGCTCACGTATCACATCCACCAACCGCTCGGTGTTGCGGAGCAATACGTCCGCGTGCCATTGTAGGTGGAGGATTATGAGCGGCATAGCCGTTCTCATCGTATCGCAGTGATCATCCTCGGCGTTGTGCTTATCTAACCGATCGAGCTGCGCGTAGATGTTCCAAAGCGTCTCTATACCCGAACATGCTTGAGACCAGCCTTCTGTAATCGTGTCGTTCAGTTGGTGTGCGCAATGAGTCCATGGCTTCTTTTCGGGCTCGGAATTCAGGGCTCTATCCATTTCGTCAATTTTGCGATTTTTATCATTCACCAGGCGCTCTAAATTCTCGATCTCTTGCGCTTTGCTTTTTTTAAGCTTGCGCACTTCCGCGCGCAGTTCTCGCGCAGTCATTTTGTCGACTTCGTCCAAAGACAGCCCCGCAACCGTTTCGCCTTTTTTCAACGCATCGAGGTCGTCGTCATCTAAAGTTGCGAGCGCGTAAAGTTTGGTTGCCCCCAAGCTTGAAACCGATTTGTCGCCTGCAAATTTGGCAGCGGCGGCCATAATTTTTTGAGCAGTTCGTTCATCTATACCTATGAATTCTAGTGATCTCAAAAACAACCCGTACTCCTCATGCTCTTTAAGCAATATGAGCCGCTTGCCCAATTCGAGCATCGCTTCGGCACTTTTGTTCAAAAAAAATTTTGCTTCGGTTTCTATTCTATTTTTGTTATATACGAGCCCGTCTCCGAACTTCTCGTCAATCTCCTTAAGCTCCGCGGGGCGGCGGGCG
>JAOCNB020384981.1:0-15443 GCA_026546465.2 Palythoa caribaeorum
ATCATGGTACCGATGCTGTATCAATGGTCTTTCTTGCACTGGGTACGAGTATGATGGCTCAGTTAGGCAAGGAACCCGTGGGGATGTTCTACGCCGTCTTTGCTTCACTTTGTTTATTTTACATCGCCCACTGGCGCACCTATGTAACTGGAACGCTCAAAATGGAAAAGTAAGTAGTTATATGCTATAATGTTACTGGATGTAGTAAGGGAATGTTCGTTGTTTATAGCTAAGGGGGTGGTAAATAAATTGAAAACAATGGAAACGTGTAACTGTACCCCAATAACAATTCCTAAAAAATAAAAATTGCCGCCACCTTTAAAAAAGTCTTCTCTCTCACTTTTGTCTACTTTTAAAAATTTTACCCCCATCCCCACGTTAAACACCCCTTCCCCCAAACCAGTTTCGAATTCTCAGTTGCCGCTGACTACAACAACAACAGATTCAATTTGTACGGCCTTCGCCTCGTTTTGGTTTTAAATATTCAAAAATATTAGTGAGAGAGCGAGAAGTCACACCTCCAACAATAAACATAGTTGTGAATATTGTAAAACTTCATTGGTATTTAGGAATATTTAGCTTCGCGTTGAGGCTAAGGCTGTACAAATAAATCCGTTGTCATAGGAGGTCAGCGGCAACTTAGAATTCAAAACTAGTCTATACCTGGACAGGACCTCCAGGAACGTGAGTTTCTGAGAGTGGACTGGGCTCAACTCCCCCGTGGCCCGATGGCAATGAGTAACGAACAGTCCTTTATGCACCTTAGTCCATTCCATATAATATCAACACTCCCCTGTTGACTAGTTGTATGTTAACGTGTATCCTAAAAATACCAAGCTCTGTACTACCCTCAGAAACGGTTTGCTGTACTGAAAAGAATCCTCAGAAATTCTAATCTTTTTTCTTATTTCCCGACAGAAAATAATAAGATGTCAAACAATTGTCGAAAATGTCTTATAACTTTACGTATTTCAAAAAAATGGCCGTGAAATGAGTACTCTTTAAAAATAATAAGAACCAAAACCCTTATTCAGAGAATTGGCGAGTTTCTGTTTACATTTTTTGCCTCGTTAGCATACACACTCTTCTTTCTAATTCAGCTACAAAAACAAAGCTTTTAAGTAATGAAATAGTTCTACAAAACAAACTTTCTTTGAAAATATGGAATTGATATGCCGAGTATTCTTTCGTTTTAAAAATTGGAAATTTTAGAAAGAATGTATAGGCTCATTATCGTTCTTGCCTCCAGCTGTTTTGAGGTTTTTTGAGCAGCGATTTCTTCTTTGAACCTACACATATAAAGCGGAAAGTTCGGTTACTTATTTCATTGGATAAGTATTCTCGTGTTTTAAAGTCAGTTGTTGTTTATCTTTTTTCTTTCTCCGACCTAAGTTGTATGCTAATGAAGCAGAATGTAAACAATGACGTCAGCAGAAATTCGCCTATATGCACTGTTTGCAATTGTCAATTAATAGATAAAGTAACAAAAAGTAAAATTATTATATATGCATGCAAATAATGATAGTATTAGGTTAATATTTAAAAAATGCTTGACTGTGTAAATGAGTTTTTAAGTAATATATACAATATGAGCAGGAGATCTGTATGAGGATTTAAAACATTAAATGAGCTGTTTTAAAGCTCATGCAGATTGGATGCGAATGTTGTATGTTACTTATAAAAGTCCAGCAATAACCAAAGCATATTTTGCTAAAAACATCAAAGATAAAATATTATTTTTCACAGAAAATCTAAGTTAAAGTTGTATGCAAATCAGGACGAATCTATTGAAAAATTACAAACTCTGTCATGGCTATGATTTTCCAATGTGTTTGCTTTATGAATTATTAATGAATTTGATAAATGTTTTTAAGTAATAGTCCGAGTAAGAACTAGGGTACCTCCCATTGCTCTGCGCCATTTCGCTTTTCCCACACCAGAATGTTTAGATTTTCATACTGAGAATACATTAACCTGTGCACAACATGGTTTTAAAGTAAAATGTAAGCTGCAGCACATTTGCCACCGGCAGAACGTTAATCGATACTAAGCCACCAATGAAAATTTTTCTAAAGTATATATCAAGGGTATTTCGTACCCTTAAGGTTGACAGGAAAGAAATTGATTTATTGAGCAGTTTTAAGTAATCTAAAGCCAACGAAATTTCAATCACAAAAGCTTTGCCTTTTGTTTATGTTTCACAAGTACAAACTTTCGGTCAGTTTCTTTACTATTAAAAACAAAGTCCGGGTAAAACTCACAAAAAGTGTTTTGAAAGCTTCAAGTCGTCATCTTATAATAGAAAGTTTACGTAAGTTACATGAAGGAAAGTTTAATTTGATCAACTGTCCCAGCAAATACGATGCTCGCCTCTCTTCGATCTATTCCGACCACGTGCTTTTGAAGAGTTTGAAGTTTAAATGAGCTGACAACAAAATGATTGGTTGTAAGAGAACTAAGTAACCATATATGGAAAACGAACTAAGCGACCATAAACGGAAAACGATCTAACCAGCCATATGTTAAAAACGAAAGTAGGATTCGCTGTCTTCTCCAACGCTAAGGCAGAAATAATTATCTATTGTACCAGTCTTTAGAAATGCAAATCTTTTCACGGCATTTCTAACACGAAGGTCGGTTGCTGAAGCTTTTTCTCCATGAAGCTTCATATAACAGAATTTTGGCTTTCAGCGATATCTATTTTATTCTATTTGAAACGAAACATTGTAGAACATAAAATAAAACAGATTGTTTCTATAACTTCATTTATGTTAATGAATATTTCGGGATCTGGCTAATCGTATGACGTCATCAATGGTGCTGAATTTTGGCGGGAACGTCGAAAACTTGTAAAGTAGTGTCAAAACGTTCACTGAAACCAACAGGGATTAAACACATGATATTCAACGAAAACTCCATTGAAATCAGATAAAAAGACTCATAGGTACAGCTATTTAAAGAATTTCAAATTTGCTGCCAATTGACCATGTATCGTAAAAGTTTAGGGGTATTTAAAGATGAATATGGTTAAAGATACTTGAAAGAAACAATGCAACTTTTGCATAAAAACAAAATGAAGTTTTTTTTTAATTTGGGACATATGGACCTTAGAACGCTATTTCGTCACGTATTACGTAGTGTGACGTCATAATTACGTGAAACATGACATAATAGCATTCAAAATGACTAGTGATAAATTCTAGAAGCAACAGTGTAATTTCAACCCAGTTTACACTTTGATCTATTTATCTCTATTTCATTTATGTATATCTGTGTATCACCACACAGGCCAACACTTGTGCAGGGTCTCCGGGTACAAACGGCATTCCCGGCATTCCAGGTACACCTGGTCGTGATGGACGAGACGGCATACCAGGAGCACAAGGCATGACGGGACCAGCCGGACCAGCAGGTCCCAAGGGAGATACAGGCTCTAAAGGCGAAAAGGGTAAAGCTGGAGCAACGGGTCTCACTTACCATTCTAACTGGAAACAGTGTGTGAGACGATATTTGAACGATGGCAGAGATAACGGAATGGTTATGGTACGTTGCCTTTTATGTTAGAATATTTTTGGTTTGACCTGTCTTTTTAGTTTATCACGATGAGTAACATAACTCATTTTTATAACTAAAATAGTTTTCTTAAATCGAATGCTAAGTTGTTAGAGTGATTGTCACTTTTAAAAGAAATTCGTTTAATCGACTTATCAAAGCTAAACGCAGATGTTCTCCCAAGGAATAATTTAAAAAATTGATATTTGCAGTTTTTCCCTACAAATGAAACTCTAGTTTTAACAAAAGATTTTTTTATCATCTGTGTAGGAATGTGTATTCCACAAGAAGTTTAACGATTCAACCCTGCGAGTGTTTTTCAGTGGAACAATGCGAATCACTGGTTGTAACGGTTGTTGTAAACGTTGGTACTTTACCTTCAATGGTGCCGAGTGTTCTGGTCCCCTCCCCATCGACGGTGTGGTTTATTTAGCTCCTAACTCAGATCCTCACCGAGTACGACATGTCGAGGGCTACTGTGAGAATGTTTACACCATAGGCCAAGTGCGCGTTGGATTCTGGGTAGGAAACTGCAAAGGGTTTGGAAATGCTGATGCAAATACTGGCTGGAATTCAGTGTCCCGAATTGTTGTTGAGGAGGTCCCGAAGCCACAGGAGTAATTACTGTGCAAACCAAATTCAAAGCAAAAAAAATCACACCAATAATATTTTGAAAAATAGAATGGCACAGGTTTTTTAAAAAACTCGATGCTATGAAGTCGAGAACTTGAAACTTAGTGTAAATGTTTGTAATAAAAGATTAAAAGCATCAACATATAAAATAAAGAAGGTGAATATATGATAAAATATGGTAGTATCCAGAGTTTGTTGACTTCTTCAGGCCCTATCATACTCTTTTTTTGTCCCACGTACCAAATATCGCGTATAAAAGAATCATCAGACTTTTGAAGAAAACGCGACTTAGAAGCTGTTTTGTTAATGCGCGCAAATAGAAATGGGATTTCGAAGTACTCAAAGTATCAAAATGGTGACAGGATGTGGCGTCTTGATCTTGTCACGAAACACAGCGTTAAAGTAGCATTGAGCTAGGAGAAGAGCAGAGTACAGGGCGTAAATTTCTGTAAGCTTTACTACTATTGTTATTAGTGTTGGTAATCGAATGGCTAAGCTAAATCCTTTTACGAGCCAAGTGGCCCATTGGAGCCGGTGCTTATCTCCGGTTTCTGTAATGTTAAGTGGATGAGAGTCATTGACTCCCCCTGGATGGGACACTAATCCATCGCAGGTTAGCCCTCAGCAGAAGCTGGTACTCATTTTACTGACCTCGAGAGGATGGAAAGCTGAGTTAAGTTTGGTGGAAGAGAAGGTCACACAAATGTTCAACACTTGACTGAATGGGGTTTGAACCCAAAACCTTGTGGTATATACATTATGGCACCAACCATGCCGCCCTCTGTGTACAACTAGCATAAAATATAGTGCATTCCTTATAATTTGTGGTTATGTTCAGATTAAACTTTGCTTTGTATTAAAAAATTCAACACTTTTCCTAAATTATTCAAATATTGGGTGAGTGGTTGGTGCAATGGTAATACCTCTGCCTTCTAACCACAAGGTCCTTGGTTCAAACCTCAGCTTAGCCAAGTGTTGAACATTTGTGTGACCTTCTTTTCTGCCAAAGTTGCCTCATCCTCCTGAGGTAGGTAAAATGAGTACCAGCTTCTGCTGGGGGCTTACCTGTGATAGATTAGTGTCCAGTCCAGGGGGAGGCAATGACTCTCATTCGCTTAACACTACAGAAACCGAAGCTAAGCACCAGCTCCTATGGGCCACTTAGGTTCGTAAATGGATTTAGCGTAGCTTTTTCAAATGTAGGGTGTTTTGTTTTCCATCAGAAAGCAACTTATATTTGAATCATCTTTTTACATCTCAAAGATAACTAATTTTAATCCCCAAAGATGATGACTGTTTTGATAGTGCATACTCACTCATTCTGTCAAAAAATAAGGAGTATTGGGAATGACAAGATGTTGAACGTGATAATAATTATAGTATGTTCATCCAATAATACCAACCATAAGAAAGCTTGTCATTGCCTGTTGCTAGTGATCAGCTCTCAAAATAATATTTGCAGGGGGTTTTCTCAATAGGTTGACTTAACATTCATCACTTGCACCTCCCCCCCCTATGACCCCAGGATCAACTCCCAAGTTCTGCATGTGGCCTGAGATTTGTCAATCTCAATCAGACAATGAGGGATTTTCATGGCAATGAATACTCCAGTTTTCCTATCTTCACAAAATTGATCCCCCAGCTTGTTCCATCTGGCTGCACATGGTGCTGTGTGTGATGAGTGTGCGTTTAAAATGGTTTCTAACCAACCTTGATGAGCCATGTCCTTGTATATCAGTCCCTTGATTGCCAAGAGGGCGATTAGCGAGCCAGATTATTTAGTATTAATTTATTTATTGATCAAGTGATAGTGTTTTTCGAGAGAATGAAGTGAAAGACATGCAAGCACGAGGAAAAGTGTTTGGTCCTTGTTGTGCTGTTATATTCCTGCCATCCCTTGTATTTATAGGCAGTAGTTTTGTTTTTGCACTTTCATCACTTAAGTTATGTTGTAAGTTTAAAATTGAACTAAAAAAATATTAAAAATGTTGCATTGAAATGTTCATATTAATTTTGCCTGTACTTTAAAAAATACAGATCCCAAGACTTTTGCCACAACTTACTACAAGAGAAATTTCACTTGTACATCCATCTGCCTCTTTGAACCCAAAATCACAGGCAAGTTTCTCACAAATTAAATCTAATTTGCTAATTAAAGCTAATTTGTAAGTAGGTATGTGAACTTAGTTAGAAAGATGATTGTGGTCCATACCAATTTTTTAAGGAGACTCTTTAAGCAGGATATGCACCAAAAAGGATCACAGATTGTGCTGATGTAAGACAGACTTGAATGAAAAAATAGATTTTAAATTTGACTATTTAACTGTCATCACACTGTCCGTCTTTTGTGTTTATGATTGGTAAAACATTCAATGTGGTAAGTCAGTCTTGGTGTTTGATGGTAATCATCACCACTATCATCATCATCATCATGCATCATGCATCATCATCACCACCATCATCATCATCATCATCATTATTATCATCAATGATCACAACCATCATCCTTTTCAATGATAATCATCATCACCAACCTCATCATCATCATACATGATCATTATCACCATGATCACTATCAGATGTCATCATTATCATCATCATTATCATCAATGATCGTCAGCACTTATTTCTTTATGTGACAATAGACTGTAAAGTCCTTCTCTTTCCTTCTCTTTCTTAATCTCAATCTGCTTCAGTAACCAGTTCCTTTTGATCTTGTCTTCTTCCAGCTTGTATTTCGACCAGCGGTCACTAGCTGGATCATTTAAAGTATGTAATATTATCGTATTTATTCATCTATTACTCATCAGATTGGAAATGACTGTATGGTAGATGAAAGTGTGTCTGTAGGTGAAAGAGTTTCAATAAAGAAATCAGTTATTGGCAAACACACCACCATTGGGGACAGTGTAAAGATAAGCAATTCTATTATCATGGACCATGTCACAATTAAAGAGGGGTAAGAACTATTAAAGAACTGCTATAGGCGAGTTTCTGCTGATGTCATTGTTTACATTCTGCTTCATTGGTACACTCTTTTTTTATGAGAACGTCTAATTTTTTGACTAAGGCTGCACGTTCTGAAATATTTTCGGGATATCAGCCTCAAATGTTCTTAAACATGTTCTTAAAATATCTTAAAATACTGATTTCAGACAATATAAATAATACATGTACCGTATGCGGTACATTTGTGTATACATTGATTTGTACATGTACTTTCTTGCCACTTTGTCTCAAGTGATATACCTGAAAAAACTGCGATTTGGTAAATGAAAAAACATGAGATGTAAAATTGTTATCTGCGAACATTAGTCAAGAAGCCCACCGAAAAGCAAATTTTTTAACAATACTGTATGAATTATTTATCATAATAAATAAATGTTCTTCACCTTTTCTCAGCCTCAGCATGTTCTTAACATGTTCTTAAATTTTTGGCGATTTTCAGCCTCATGTTCTTATAAAAAAAGGTTGTTATAAAAAAGAGTGTAGACTGAATTTAGGGGCAGTCTTTGGAGCTAAGATTACAGTGAATATTTTTATACTTTATCGCGGGTTATCGAGCCTCAACCAGTACTTGTTCTTTAAAATTGTTTTTAAATTTTGGCCATTTTGAACCTTGTCTTATAAAAAGGGGAGTACTTAGGGTAATAAAAAGCTAGCGTTTGCACGCAGGCGGGCAAAAAATAACATCGTTAAGAATCTTAACACTAACTCACTATAAATGTATTTGTGTCGCTGTCAGGGCAGTGTCGCCTGTCGGTGTTTATTATCACACACTGGCTTTTTTGTTTAAAGCTCAGCATGAAATTCTATACAAATCAAAAGCAAATTTATCTGGTCAGTGTCCCAGAACGATGACATTGTATTCAAATTGTATTTGCTTTTATACCTGGAAAAAATATCTTTGATTGGCATTTTCGAGTAATCAAAGCTAGATAACGAGCACAATTACAAATCTAGTCCGAATACAGTCGAGTTTCATTTTCGTGTCAAAAATATAATACTCTTGTCCTGGTAAAACATTGTGGATTTCCAGGTAGACAGCGATGACAGTTAGCTCAGACCGATGCTTTATCGAAACCACCGTTATCAATCAATCCCAAGTAAATACTTCGGAAATTTGTCTGGAAATGTCGATCATTATCCCATCATACCCGCGGGATACTTCGACTTTATCCCATGGGGATTAAATACCGATGATTCTGGAGGTATTTATAAATTTTAAAACCAAATCATAAAACTACTCCCTCACAAAAGCTATACGGGTATGTGACACCATTGGGGTCCCGATTTTAGCCAGGGAATATAATTTGCAAAGCGTTTTAAGAACGGGGTACGTAGTTAAATGTCACACAAAGGTCCTTAAAAAAAGAAAAATCACGGCCTGTTTACTTACTTCCCTTCGTCACTTTTCGATAGCACGCGTCCAAAATGTATCTATTTTTGACACAGATGCATTTTGTCTGGAATGGGGTGTGAATTTGAGAGCGTTGTTAGCACTCGTGGGGGTTCATATTGAGAGCCAAATTACAGAACGGGGTACCCTTTTGCACGAAAACCTCTTTAGATCCCTCCTAATTTCTAGCTCACGTACAAGATTCGAAACCAAGTCGCATTCAGGTTGGAGTTAAACGGAGAGCATCCTCATTAAAATACAATTTTCCTTTTTTTTCAGCACATTTATAAAGATTGATATTGTTGGGGTGTTTGAACAAAGACCGACGATCCGATGCTATATCGATTTTGACTGAGAGTTAAGGTCTTCGTTTTCCGGAATACAATGAGCATCCAGTTATTCGTCTCCAAACGCTAATTCGCTCCTGTAGGAACTAAAATAATTAAATTCTTTGCTTTGCTAGCAGTTTAGTGTTGGGTTTTTGTTTTCCGGATCTTTGTGATTGGTTTCGTTATCTGATAACGCCCATTACTGCTGCCTAGTGCCATACTCTATCAGCATGTATGTCATCTGCTCTGCAACACCTCCAAATAGTTTACTATAAACAACATATCTTTTTTTTTCAAACCCAGTAAAACAACGTATGACGTCATCAGATAAAAATTAAAAGGTGAATATCCTGACAGCTGCATTTGATACTTAAATATTTCAAACCCTTCCTTCAACATTTGAAAATATTTTTCCAATTAATTTTCTTAACGTGTTTGTTTAAAATTTCACGTACGTTTTAATCGTAACCATAACGTTAATCTCGACAGTTCCTTTAACCGTGTAAAAGCACATGACCCTAACTAACTTGTAGGAACCGTAGTCAAATATGGTCTTGGGTTTCAGATTGTACACTCTTGATTCCGGGTTCCTTGACTGGATTCTGGATTCCCTTGACTGGATTCCAGATTACGTTAATGATTGTATTCCATAGGATTCTTGATCCTTTGATTGGATTCCGGGTTCCCTTTCCTGGATTCTGGATTTACTTGTTGAATTCCGGATTCCCTTGACTCGATTCTGGATTTCCTCGACTGAAATCCAAATTCTCTCGACTTGATTCTAGATACACTTGATTGGATAATGGATTCCCTCGATTGGATTCCGGATTCCCTGCAGTTAGGCTTCCTGGAATTGATACCGGATTTCCATCACTGGTTTCTGGATTCCCTTGATTGAATTCTGGATAACTTTAACTGGATTTAGAATTTCCCTAACTGACTTCTAGATTCTTTCTACTAAATTCCAAATATTATTTACTAGATTTTAGATGTCCTTGATTGGATTCCGGGTATCGTCGATTACATATCCTTAACTGGATAACGGATTTCCTTCACTTGATTCTGGATTCCCTCGATTGAACTCTGGAAACCTTTAACCGGATTCTGGATTTCCATAACTGACTTCCGGATTGTCTTGACTTGATTCCAAATATCACTGACTGGATTCTGGTTTACTTGATTGGATTCCAGGTTCCCTTAATTAGATATCCTTGACTTCACTGGATTCTGGATTCCCTTGAATGAATTCTGGATATCTTTAACTAGATTCTGGATTTCTTCAACTGAATTCCGGACACCCCTGACTGGGTTCAGGGTTCCCTTGATTAGATTCCCTTGACTGGATTCTAGATTCCTTTGATTGGATTCCAGGTTCCTTTGAAAAGACTCCCCTCAAAGGACGATGTTAATTTAACCAAAACGAATTCTGATCCCATGGACTGGATCCTGGATTCTTGATGCTTCAGTACCGATTTTTTTACAGCATTTAACGTTATGCTTTCTTTCAAAGGGTTGGGGAATTCAGATGTTAACTTCAAATTGCTCCTTGAAGAACTGAGTTCTATCGGGGAAACAAAACTTAAGGAGAGCTTGTTAGCAGACCTCAAGGGAGTTTCAAACGATGATACCATACACGAACAGGATCCAGAATTTGACCTTAAAAGCGTGATGGAGTACGTTGCCCCTGAAACAGGTACACATTGAGTTAGCTAAATGTTTTTTTATAAAAAATATTGCATAAGACTAAGATTTATACAAAATCAAAATGACGAAATGTTCAAAGCTTACTAATGCATTACATTTCTATAATGCGGCATGAATTTGAAATATGAAAGGGTGCCACAAAAAATGAATTGAAACAGCAGCGACACGATAAGGTTTGAATCGTTTTTTATGCTAAAATACAGTTGTAGTCAGGAGCATTCCTGGACATTTTCCAGCTTTAATGCCCGACCAGCCACCAGAAATTTGATGATATATCGTAACCAATTTACATACACTCAAAAAAATAAATTTGACTTTGTTTCCAATGTTGACCGTTTAAAAAAGAAGAAATCTCATCAGCATTTTTTAAGACCATGCTTAACTGGCTTACGCTCAGGTATACCCCCTTCAACTTCAGCAGTTATTTCTTCAACTCATAACGAATCCAATCCAGTAGAACGAAAAAATTATTTCTGCCCGTTGGCTGTCATATTAACGGGATAGGGTCATATTTCGTGGCTGGTTTGTTTCAAATGATGCGTGTTTTAGTTATATCTCTGTCACTCTTCAAAACAGCTTTTAAAATAAAGGTTTTCACACTAAAAATTTGGATTTGACATGTACTTTCAATTTCTTGGCAGTTATTTTACTTCTCGAGTTTAGTATCTGGTCTAGAGTGATCGTACTAAAGAGGCTCAAAACAAAGAAAAAAGCACTCTGGGACTCAAAAAAATGGTCGTTGGTTGAAATATTAACGGGTTGGTCACATTAATGGGGTATTTCTATAAAAAAAATGTTTGGCTATTTTGCCGAGATAAAAAAAAAGTGGTCATTAATACCCTACTAGCCTCGTTCTTGATTTAAACTTTCAAAAAAATATGTTACAAAAACGAGGCTTAGGCTAAGCCTAATTTGAATAAAACAAAGAATACCAAAATCGCCACCAATTATGAATAACATCTATGGTGAATTTTACTCCAATCATCAAATTATGAAATTAACGAAAGATATCAACAGTTTCCTCTAAAATGTGGGAGACTGTCTGAGAAAATTCGTTAGAATTGATATCTGCGCGTCATGCTCAAGGCCTCATCTGCTGGATAGGGGTATTGAGATTATAGAGAATCAATTCTATAAAATCCACCGAGAAAGTAACATATAATATATCAACTATTACTAAAACAAATAAGTGGAAATTGAGTTTTAAGCAGCATTTAATCCTCCCAAACTCACTGTATAGATAAGGTTAAATACATGTGTTTGACCATAAAATTATCTAGAATTAGAAAATAGGCTCGAAATTCAAACCTAAGCTATTTTTACGAGTTTCAAAACAATTCCTGCCGAGAAAAGAGATTTCTAAAGCTTTTTAGCTCTAATAATTATGCAATTCACGTCTTCTTGAACATAGTACAGGAGGTGAAAGTAGCCAGCTCGGCGTTGGCTCAATCACCTCATATCCAAAGCGCGTTTTGGAATAACTTTTAATTATTATATAAAAGATATGTATAAATATTATTTAAACCAGTTTTTTACTTCCTTTTGATTTCAATGTGGTAGTGGCCGACACGAAAGCTTAAGCTACTTCGGCCAACTGCCCTTGCTACCTGTAGGATAGAAATTTGCCCTTAAAATGATAATATCACTTTATTCTAGTTTCTGTTGGGCTTTTCTTAAGTTAAAGTATTTCGAACAACAATGTTGGTAAATTTATTCTACTTCTGTCTTTAAGAGTCTTGCAAGGACGAGTTTAGGCACTTCAAGTACTGCTTGCGTCGTCGACTTCAGAATAAGTGCTGGGCACCAAGAAATCGTGAACATTCCATGAAGTGGTGCGCAAATACGTGCGGTTACTGCAGTAAGTAGCCTTATTAACTGTTAATCACTGCCACTTTTATACTGTCTGGAACAAGAAACAAACATTAAAACCAACACCCCAGATCACCATCACATCATCATCCTTTTTCATCACTACCACCATAATCATCATCATTCCATCATCATTACACCTCACTTTTCTCATTATAGTCACTATCATTATTTACTTTACCAACATATCATCATACTTAATGTCATCGCCATCATCATCGTAAAATGTTTATCACCGTCATCACAATCGTCATTACTGATATTGTCAGCATTACCATCATTGCTTCAAACAAAATGACACCAACGTCAAATTTATCAACCTTTCTTCGTTCCTCATCATCTCTATTGAATCACTAACTCTTCCTTTATCATCACCTCACTGCTATCATCACCATCAATTCTTATCCTCGCCTTTTATCATCCCAACTTTTATCATTATATCATATTTTTTATCAAACTAATCGTTCTACCATCACCACCGTAGTTAACCCTCCACCATAATCACATTGTTATCACCTTCATCGTATTTTCACCATTACTTCCATCAACATAACATCATCATCTAAAGTGAATCCTAATTTTCATTGCCATCATCATAATCATATCTACCATAACCATCGTAGTCACTCTTTTTCTATCATAACTAGGGCAAATCGCGTTCACCACCATTATCACATGATCCCCATTACCTCCATTAACATATTATCACCATCTAAAGTATCATCCTAGGTTCCATCATTACCTTTATCATCATAATTATTTCTACCATCAACTTCGTAGTCAATAATTCTTCCTTCATCATAACCACATCGCGGTTACCACATTATCATATTATCCCCATTACTTCCATCAACATAACATCACTGTGTAAAGTATCATCGTCTCTATCATCATAATCATTCCTATAATCACCATCGTGGTCACTAATTCTTCTTTCACCATCATCACATCGCTATCACCACCATCACACCGTTACCATTACTTCCGTGAACATCTTTAATTCGCCATTCCCAACATTATCATAATTACTTCCGTCACCTACAATTTGTCACTATAATAGGCAATTCAACTGCTCACAAACAAAACTTGGAGTCGAGGATAGGTGCTCACTTTTCATACATTTGCTGCATTTTTGAGCACTTGGCCTCGACGCGATGTATTTGTTTGTCGGCGGTGGAGCGTAATTAGAAAGGCTTACTAACATAAACCACCATCATGCCACTAGCATCATAATTACTGTACATAATCTTTATCATAACTACTCCCATCGCTACCATTAACACACCTTTATCATTATTATTATCACAATAATTATTGTAATTACACAAGAATGTTTGACTGAGATACTAAAAAGGTTTTTTCTCGGTTGTGTGAAGATTGTCGAAACTGGAAATATCATTGCTGTCCTGATATCAAAACACGCGCTGACGGGCCGCACCAAAAAGGATGTCCAAGTAAGAGATAACATCAATTATATAATAACCCAAGTTATTCTGCCATTTTGATTGGTTCTCGCCTATGATCTATTAGAGGACAGACGCACGCTTGACGTCACCAGTACAAAGTTTTAAAATTATTATTATATAAACAAATAGATTCCATGCTTTTGTGCTTCTGTTCAGTAATAGATAATAGATGACGTCAAACTGTGGTAAGAACATCAGTGACACACTCGGCTATCCCCTCGTGTGCCACTTTTTTGTTCTTACCACAATTTGACGTCATCAGTTTTCTATAACTGAACAGACGCACGCAAACACTTATGAAGCATTGAAAAGGGCAAAGCTTAGGAGTATGGACAGATTTCTAGCTAAAATAATAGTGCCAAAAATGAGTGAGGAAGCGAAGTTTTCTTCATAAAATAATACTAAACTATGACTACTAGTTACTACCACTACTATACTACTACTTCTACTAATACTACAACTACTACAATAACAATAGTACTGCTACAACTACTACTAGTACTGCTACTACTACTACTACTACTACTACTACTACTACTTAGTACAACTACTACTACTACCACTGCTACTACTTCTACTAGTACTACTACTACTACTACTACTACTACTACTACTACTACTACTACTACTACTATTACCGCTACTAGTACTAATACTATTTCTATAACGAAAAGTACTTGAGTGCTAAAACTCTTAATCATGAGTCTTGACTCGCTGCCTTGGGATGTGTAAGAGCCATAGGACCACCTTGTGCTTGTACTAAAATGTTAGTCCTAGACATCCAAATCCTAAAACAAGTCCAAAATCCCCAGAATAATTTGAGCGCATAAGTTAAAATTAAAGAATATTTGCCATCTGCAATGCCAAACTCCCGGATGTGCAGGTTCAGATTCAAAACAACCATTTACGCGCCATAAACAAGATATCACTGAAACGTCGTAACTTATCTGCGATAGTTTTTCTATTTCTGGACATCTTTACAGTTAATCTTATAAATAATAATAATAATAATAATAATAATAATAATAATAATAATAATAATAATAACAATAATAACAACAGATATTTAAATCGCGCTTATTTATTGCTATTCAAAGCGCTTAACAAGTGAATACAGGGTTCAGCAGTGGAGGGTTTCTGATAGTCCGCTACAGCGGCTCATATATGAATTGTTCGAAAGATTAAGAAATACCCTCAGTGAAACAGACAGACCACAACTCTTGGATCATTACACTACTCTTTACGTGGGTTCTTATAGGCTCCCCGACAGAGTGTCGGGAGACTGGGCCTACGGTTTAACGTTCTTATCTGAGAAGACGCGAAAGGCTGACCTGCAGATTTTAGGGTGTGTTTACATAATACCGGATTGAGTTTTTCAATCCGGAATGAACTCGCTCCGATTTCTTCATTCCATCTCTTGAAGCTCTGCATTTGAGTGCACAGTGTTTACATAACTCCGGAACGAAAGTGAAGTCATTCCGGATCGAGTTC
>JAOCNB020385528.1:0-12043 GCA_026546465.2 Palythoa caribaeorum
AGTTAATTTTCGAAACCTGGAAAGTTATGGAAAATTATTTATTTTGGTCAGTGAAAGTCCTGAAAAATGTTTCAAAATAGTCATGAATTTTTATGCTAATACTGAGGGGGACCCTGGTTCTAAAACTCGTAAGGAACTTATCCTGTCGCCCTTGGTTTCACACTACTCTACGCATGTGTACTAAGCGGATAGTTTCGTGACAAAGTCATACAAAATAAATTAAAAGACAGAAATGCCTTCACAGCAATCAAAGTTATTAATTTTTTACACAAATTGCTAATTTTTACAAGTTTACTTTAATCTAATTTGATAGTGATGATGGTGCAAAAGTATCTCTACGCTTACTTTGTGTTTTGTACTTTAAGTAAAATTTCCGTACCAGGGCGTACTCAATTATGCGTAAAAATCTCACACATTTTCAACGTTTTTGAACCTAATCAAATTCAACAGAACCTAACTAATGTATTTTTATGCATGAACAATCAAGTGCGCCCCGGAACGGAAATCATTCCTTTCGATGCGTATATGAGCTACTTTTAATCGTTGTTGTTCTTTCTTTTTGATCCCAGCCGCGCCCATACCTTCTCCAATAGATATGGGAATACTAATCGATTCCTCGAGTGACGTCAATGACAATGAGTGGAATAGAATGGCACAGCTCGCTAAGGATATTGTAGACTCTTCTAACCCAAATCCTACTGGTAATCATATCGGTGTGATTCCCTATGGAAGTAATGCTACGACCAGTCTCAAGTTTAACTCGCTTTCTGGAGACAAACTAAACTCGGATGAAATCAAACGTGCTATTGATAGAATTTCACGCGAGCCTAGAGGCCAAAGAAGGTTGGATGAAGCACTTGCAGTAGCTGAGGAGGAGCTCTTTAGTTATCCAGCTGGTGCCAGATCGAATGCGAGACGGGTAACAAGCTATTTTTCGCGTTGCTATTCTTGCCTCAAATTAGTGTAGGAAATCGCATTATATCGCATAATCTAGAGTACAATTCGGAATTGATTTTTTTAATGGCGAGTCCAATTGGAGAACTTTCAAAACATTTTTCCGGTCCGGCTATGAAATACATTTATTTGGGCTCAAGTTAATCTTGTTTGTGTTTTCATTAGCTTGTTGTTGTTTAAGAGTTTTCACGTTGTGCTGATATCAGAGTTGTACGTGCGTGCTTTAAAATAGCAACTTTACTAGGACTCCAACTAACGATAAAGATTAACTGTGTTTTTTCAATTACAATCAAGTAACATTGTTGAGGGTATTATAAGTGGTGTAATTTTATATATATATATATACAAAACAAGGCCGCTGGAGTTCTATTTATTTTTCTACATGGTTCCAGAATTGAAGAAAACTAAATTGTTATTAAAAGGTTTTTTTAATAAAAGTTTTTTTAATCAGACGCAGGGGAAGACGGGTTTAATTTTGTGTCACTTTCATCACTTCACTCTTTTAATGTTCCACTTAGAGATTCGAGTTCTGCCTGTGGGGTAAATAAATTTTAACTCTTATCATGCTAAAATCAATACGATATTTCATAAACTAAAAATGTCCTAACTTTTGAAGAAAGTCATAACCCTATAAAAAAGTGACCATTCATTTTCTTTTGTCTTTACACGTAAATTCTAAAAATATTCATTGTTTCAACAAATTCTGAAGTTGTCAATTCTTAACAATTCTGGTGACCTTGACCTTGACCTTGATAAATATAAGAACTTGTGAATATAATTGGTAATGAAGAATAAAACCAGTTTTTATGTATTTCGTTGATTTCCGGAACAGTTTAACCTATGTAACGCGTATTGACAGGTGTTGGTTGTAATGGCTGCTGGTCGTCTGTCAAAGGATTACAAAGACAAGTTACAGGAACGAGCTGAAAGACTTCGCAATAGAGGTGTTGATGTGTATTTTATTGGTATTGGACGCGAGGTAAAGCCCTCCGACGTGAAGCCCTTCATTCCAGAGGAAGAAAACGTCTTTGTACCTGAAGATCTGGATAAAGAAAAGCCTGATATTGTGAAAAAAATTATAAAAGGTAACCAAAAGGTTTCCCCTTTTATGGAAAGAAAAAAAATAAGTAACAATGACAATATATATTGAAAGAACGTTGTCAATTTGCAAGGTGAACATCACATTTTGTTGCAAATAAAATAATGTTCTTTAAATACCAAACTTCCTCTTTGAAACTTAAGACCAAACAATCCTTTCTTTTCTTTGTACAGGCAACACATAAGATCGTTAAAAATCTTACCATTAATTGTGGTTTTACAAGGAAATGTTAGTTGAGCCCCTTTCGGCAATACATATGTGAATTTATTTTTGGAATATGCTCTAAACACCCCGATTACCTTTACTTTCTCATTCTGTTTAATAAACTCTGTTAATCAAAGAAAATATTTTGTAGGTGCACCTGAACCAGCTCGTCGGCCATTGGATATTGCTTTTCTTCTTGATTCGTCTAATCAGATAGGAACATCCAACTGGAACAAACTCACCTCTTTTGCCAAACGTGTGTCGGATTCCTTCACACCATCCTGGCCTGGAAACCGTATTGGATTCATGTCCTACGGCGATAATGCGAACGTTGCATTTGATTTTAATGTGTTAAAGGGAGATCAACTTACACCCGAAGCAATACGTCGCTACATTGATCGTGTTCCTTATCAGTCCTTGGGCGGACGAAGAATCGACTTAGCTCTGGATGCTGCTTATCGTGACCTGTTTAGTCAAAAGGGCGGATACAGACCTAACGCTCGTCAGGTTAGTTGTCAAAATTCAACCCTTAACATTTTTATCCACTTTTAAAGCTTTTCATTATCTTCTTGAAACTATATCAGATAAAATACTCAAAAGGCCTAAAAAGAAAATGATCGAAAAACCTTTAATCCGAATACACTTTTATAAGTAAAACAGAAAGACACATCAGGAAAAAACATATCTTTCTATGATGATAAAAAATAATAATAGTTGGCGGGAATCTTTTATTATTTCAGGCCCTTGTTATCTTCACGGCTGGACGATATCCAGAGCAACTTAGGCAGCAGATACGAGATGCATCTCGCAATCTGAGAGACAGAGGTGTGGAGATATACGTTGTTGCAATTGGGTCTGATGTGGATTCAAGAAACTACTATCCTGACCTGGCACCAAACCGAGAGTATGTGTACAATCCCAGAGACTACGACAGGATTGACAATATCAGACCACAACTTGTTGACGACATCCGTCGAGGTACAAGGAGTTTATGTTTTAGCTTAATTTTTATTTTATCATTTTCAAGTGTTCTTTAACTTGTGCTATTTTATCAACCTACCATATTTTTTCAAGGTAGTCTTTTTACAGTTTGAACAAAAGTGAAAAAAGAGGGTCTCTGGGGCTTGCAATAGTTTTGGGTGTAAAGATACACAAAGATTCAAATACGATTTTTTCTTCTAATTCCCATCTATTTCCCTTTGCTGGCTTTTCAGCTCGAAAGTTCTTCATCGATATCTTTCTTCTTTCTTGTCATTAACTTCTATTTGTTTGTTACAAACATAATGAATTATCAGATCGCGGTCTGATTTAAACCCCAGAACCTTTACTCTGCCAGTCCACTGTTCCTAGAACTGAGCTAAGGTGACGATTACATTGCCGAACAACATTTTTGTTTGGTTATAATGTTTACTCGGTACTAATTTTTTCCCTCAATAACCAATTGTGAATAGTTTAACCCTGAAAAAATTTTTTGAATTAAATCATTTTAAAAGTAACCTGAAATCAAACATTTACGCATTAATATCAAATCTAAACTAAATAAACATACTTTCCTGGCTGAGTTAGTGAAGCGTCACATATTAATGTAGCCCAAAAGAAACGGCATATAGACGTTAGGGGATGGCTGCTGTGACTTTCTTTTGTATATACGTGGTCGAAAAATTTGATAATTTGATTAAAAGGTTTAATATTTCGGAATCATCTTGAGTACAGTAAAACAAAGAGTCTTTATGCAATTAGAATTACCGATGGGAGCAGATGCATACATTGAAGAACTCTTATAACTATATTCGTTCTGCTGCTTTTTGTACGTTTACAATATCGAGTTCACTGAGTGTAGATTATTAGTGAATATTTCGAAATTTAAGGACAGAAGGTGAAGCCAGCAGATGCACATAAACATTTATATACCATAGAACTTTATTAAAACTTGCTAAATTCATGTACGAGTCTAAGTGGAGCCGGTTTCTGTGGTATTAAGCGGATGAAAGTCATCGAGTCCCTCTGGACGGGCCACTAATCCGTCGCAGGTTAACCCCCAGCAGAAACTGGTACTCACTTTACCGACCTCAGGAGGATGAAAAGCTGAGTCAACTTTGGCGGAAAAGAAGGTCACACAAATGTTCACACTCGGCTGAGCTGGGGGTTTGAATCCGGGACATTGTGGTTAGAAGGGCAGAGATCTTACCATTGCGCCAACCACGCCGTCATCAACTTTGTTAAAGACCTTTAGATATATTCATAGAAAGCACTCCTATGACACGTTAGGCGCCTTACGAAAATACAGTTTTCAGTTTTCGAATAGACTATCGATAAATATCAGTACATTCAACCTTAAGTTCTCTATTAGAAGCAACAAATAATCGGTATCTTAATAGGACTTCCCTCATTCTTACATTTATCTGGGCCGTTGTAAACATTTCCATTCAAGGACAAGATAATTTCAGAATAATATTATATTTTATTTAAGCCCATAACAGTGCAAATTGCTCTGTGATAACGAAAAAGTGATCTTCATGACCGAAGATCAGTTAAGAACCGTTTCTTCTTACATTTAGGTCCAATACCATTGGATATCGCATTCCTGGTAGATTCTTCCAACGCTGTTGGGCAACAAAACTGGAACAGACTTACAACATTCGCCAAAAACGTGGTGGACTCCTTCAAACCATCGTTGCCTGGCAACCATATTGGCTTCCTGAGTTATGGTAACATGGCGCGTGTCAATTTTGCTTTTAATGCTCTTCGTGGTAATCAGTACTCATCTGACGGAGTGAAGCGTCTTATTGACAGAATTAAATATCAGCCTCGAAGTGAAAGAAGAATTGACACCGCTCTAAACACAGCTTACCGAGACCTCTTCAGCATAAGTGGCGGATATAGGCCTGATGCTCGCCAGGTAAATGTGTTATCGTGATTTTTGGAATCTAAATTAAAATCGCGTTCACTTTACCGGAGAAAACAGAACTTTAACATGGCGACAAATGAGCTCGCAAATAAAGTTGTCCTATACAACGTAAACACATATCTGAATCCAAGATGGCGTCAGGACCTTTTACGGCTTAGAAATGAGCAATGATAACCACCACGGATTTACTTTTAAACTTATTTAGCAACTCATAAATATTAAGGCAAGAAGCATTGTAGTCGCCAATTTGGCGACCAGTTTTCAGGATTTAGTCACCAGAGTGAAAAATTTAGTCACCCTGGTTCCTGTATTAGGCGCACATTCATACCCTGCATTCAGACACTAAAGCTCTTCTTTTGCTAATTGAAAGATATGGAGTTGAATCTTAAGCTTTAACGTGCTACAGTGTTTACACGGAAAGCCCGTTTCACGTGTTGTTCTTTCTTGTAGGCCATGGTTATCTTTACAGCAGGACAGTACCCAGAGCGACTTAGGCAGCAGATACGAGATGCATCTCGCAATCTGAGAGACAGAGGTGTGGAGATATACGTTGTTGCGATTGGGTCAGACGTAGATCCAAGAAACTACTATCCAGATCTGGCACCAAACCGAGAGTATGTATACAATCCCAGAGACTACGACAGGATCGATGATTTCAGACCACAACTTGTTGACGATATACGTCGAGGTACGGCTACAAGAAGACCGAATGTTTTAGGTTATTTTCTCGATTTAGGTTATTGTTATAGTTTTAAACTTAAATATACAAGGAGTTGGGGGGAAGGGGTGGGGGGTGGTTGAGCGAACCCATCCCTTCCTCTCTCGATTTTTTTGCCCCCAAAATTGTACTGATTGACCAATTGCCAAAAGCTTCGGCCTAACTGTACCTTGATAAAGGACACATAAGTTTATGACAACAATAATATCTCTTCCATTTTACAATTTTATTTTCCACTTTCTATCTCTTTTCAATTCACCGCCATTAAGTCTAAAACTATTTATAGAATTCTTTCATCTGTTTTTTTTTTTCATTCCCTCCACAAATATCATAGTTACTAGCCTAAGTGAAATTAAGTGGTGCTGCCGTAACTAAGAAGCAATACATTTGATAGACTCTTAAGCTTTTATGTAAAAAAATCGCCAACCTTCATGTTTGTCTAATAGTGTGTAGTGGTGAAGCAAACTTTTAAAAGTGTAATAGGTAGATTGTACTCAAAAACACATTAATACTTTTTCTAGCAATTTTTATTAGAAGTCATGACCGTGAGGACTGTTTTAAATTACCGGAAAATTCATCTTTATTTACATAAAATTTAACTAGGATTTTCTCAGAAAGAAATTTACAAAATCTTGATATTTTAAAAGAAAAATGTTTAGCATAGGTTGGGTTTTAAAGCACTGTAAATCTAAGGTTGTTTTGATCAGATGCCATTTAAACACGCCATTATAAATCATCATAGTTTTATGAATTGGAAGCGAACATCTGAGTAATTCTGACTGAAAACGATTAATTATACGTCAATGTCGCAGAAAGCGCACAAGGTCACAAAAAGCTACTTATGGCAATTGTATCGTAAGAACAAGTTGTTCGAGTAATCAATCAACCGTCCCTAGAGAAACACAAATGTGTGAGTGTCCATCTAGTGCACTGCAGTGAGAAAGACATGCATTTAGTAACAACATTAATGGACTCAGGATTCGAAAGGTTAAAATTACTAATTTACTGTAATTGTTATTACCATATGTAAGACATAAATTGTTAAAGAGTAATTTCAGTACCTAAAGCTTTATAAAGGGTTTCGTTCTACAATGTTCAAGTGTTCAGAATTTTCCAATCCAACAGGTGAAGAAAGACGCTAGCACTTGAGTACGAAGTTTTTATGTTCTATACGATTGGATTGTAGTAGGAAGATTGTTAAGTTGTGACAATTGTCTTTTCGACACTCGCTAAGCATTGTGGTCGAATCAAATTTCGATTTTTCCTAGCTATCATACTCATTGACTGAATTAGGATTGCTGCCTTGCTACGCCCACTCAGGCTTGCTCCGCTGTGGCAGCAATTATTTGCCTTCAATATTGTAAACGAAAACCGTCATAATATAATAAAAAAGTGATATTCCAGATGGCGGAATTAATCAAAATGCATTTGTACTGATATTTAGGTCCAAGACCGTTGGATATCGCATTTCTGGTAGATTCTTCAGGTGCTGTGGGCCAACAAAACTGGAACAGGCTTACAACATTTGCCAAAAATGTGGTGGATTCCTTCAAACCATCTTCACCTGGCAACCATATTGGCTTTATGAGTTATGATAATGCAGCGCGCGTCCATTTTGCTTTTAATGCTCTTCGTGGTAATCAGTACTCACCTAACGGAGTGAAACGTCTCATTGACAATGTTAAATATCAGCCTGGAGGGGAAAGAAGAATTGACAGAGCTCTAAACACAGCTTACCGAGACCTCTTCAGCATAAGTGGCGGATATAGGCCTGATGCTCGCCAGGTAAACGTGGTCTTGCTTTGTACATTTAACTGATTCAAAAAGGTTTTAGTTTTGAGTGCTTCTATCCAAATAGTTTTTTAATCAGCGCAGCTGCTCTAGTTTAATTAGCTTCTTTTTTGCGTACAACTATCTTAGCTGTTCACTAGGATAAAGCGACAGCACATAAGGTTTCATTCTCATTACAGGCGCTGGTTATCTTCACGGCTGGACGATATCCAGAGCGGCTTAGGCAGCAGATACGAGATGCATCTCGCAATCTGAGAGACAGAGGCGTAGAGATATACGTGGTTGCGATTGGGTCAGACGTGGATCCGAGAAACTACTATCCAGACCTGGCACCAAACCGAGAGTATGTGTACAACCCCAGAGACTACAACAAAATAGACGATGTTAGACCAAGGCTTGTTGACGACATCCGTCGAGGTACGATCACAAGCAAAACATTTGTGGTTTAATTTTTTGTTGTCATTATTTTTTTTCCTCTTTAGTTGTTCGATTTTTCAATCTACAAAAGCTAGGACATTTTCACATTGTTTGTTAAGACAACTAGACTTGGGGAAACTCTTTTTTTAAAACCTGGGGCAATTTTTATTTTTATTTTTGAAAAGGAGGGGTTACTTTTTTCTCACCCCCGTCATTTTAACTTAATATTCTTTATTTCGGTTTTAACCTTTTAACCCTTGCTCAGATAGTCCCCTGTACCCAGCTGTAAGCGGAAATTAGCGATGGTGCAAACATTTAGATTTGCTTATAATTTTTTGGGGGTACTTAACCATCCTCGCCGGCAATAACTATATGTCAAAATTTACCTTTAAGAAGAAAGGCTATCCTAAGGAACGGGCCCATTAGTAGAGTGAGTGCACCAGATCAAAAGGGGGAGTGGGTCACTTGAATTTCAATCTTCCCAGTGGGGTAGACCTTGTTCTTTTATGTATTAAGTTCGACGTTTGTCATGAGTTTTTAAGTTTTGCTTTTTCATAGTCTTTCCTAAGACGTTTTAAGGTTGGAAAATATAAATACAATTCGATATTTCAAGAACATAGACTTCAAGCTCTAGATTAACTTGATTAAAGTGATGGATTTCTCTTATTAATCAGAAACTTTTACTGGTGCGGTGAAAATACTGTTTGGAGATGAAAACAAGTTTCATGTTTTTCGAAAAGTTTGAAAAATCCAACGTTTTGTGGTGTATATATCCCAGCTTCCATTTGTAAACAACATTAAACTGGTAAAAGTGTTTCTGACTACTGTTCTGTAATATTATCATTATATAACCAAGCTTTTACCAACTTATAAAGATAGTGTATAAATTGATTTTAAACGGGAATTCTAAAAACTTATAGAAATATACTTAAACAATAAGTTTATTTGGTTATAAAGCAAACATAAGGGCAGCACGTTGTGCCTTGGTTAGGGAGGGTGGGTCATGTTGTTTTGAGCCTCTAAAAATAGCTTTTTCGTTCTGCTGCGGCCCAATCACGCCTTTTTGTAATGATAAGTGCCAAATTAAAACTATTAATAATAAATAAAAAATATTAAAAACAGCATGAGATCTGCAGTAACCTACAATAGTTATGCCTTCATATTAAGTCTAAGGCAAACCAGTCTATTTTCGTGGCGCAGCCACGTGAGGTAGAAAAGGGGTTTCGTCATTGTTTGTTGTTGACATCGGAATTTATTTGTAAAACGGTTTATTATTTCTATATTCTTAATGGCGTTGCTGCCTTTGCCAGTAATTGGGTTTCAGTAGTAATAATTTTAGTACTACTAAAATCCCCGTGCATCTGTTTCTATTAGACTAGGTCACTAGGTATTGCGGCTTTGACTAAACAAAAATTAAACCGGGGCATTTCAAACATTTTCATTTAAGGACAACATATAAATAACAATACTTTGCCTAAAACGTTATTTTTGCAAACCGTTATTTGTAAATTATGACACAATATTCCGGGTGACAGAATACTTCAAACTCTGTTTCTGTTGACGTTTAGGTCCAAGACCGTTGGATATCGCATTCCTGGTAGACTCTTCGGACGCTGTGGGGCAACAAAACTGGAAGAAACTTACAGCATTCGCCAAAAACGTAGTGGACTCCTTCAATCCATCCTTGCCTGGAAACCATATAGGCTTCCTGAGTTATGGTAACACAGCGCGTGTCCAGTTTGCTTTTAATGCTCTTCGTGGTAATCAGTATTCATCTGACGGAGTGAAGCGTCTTATTGACAGAATTAAATATCAGCCTCGAGGTGAAAGAAGAATTGATACCGCTCTAAACACAGCTTACCGAGACCTCTTCAGCATAAGTGGCGGATACAGGCCTGATGCTCGCCAGGTAAACGTGTTATCCTTTTGTAACCTTTGGAATCTTTAATTCTTTGCGTGTTTTTTGTTTTGAATGTTTTTTGTCTAAATATTATTTTTCTTAAATACTTTTAGCTTGCGTAGCTTTATTCTTTTTTTGTCACGTGAAAACATCACAATAGGATTTTTTCAATGCAATATGAGTCGAATAGTTAATACTTCTATCTTTACAAAGAGGCTGTTTTATATGTTGTACATTACTTTTTCTTGCAGGCCATGGTTATCTTCACAGCAGGAAAGTACCCAGAGCAACTTAGACAGCAGATACGAGATGCATCTCGCAATCTGAGGAACAGAGGTGTGGAGATATATGTTGTTGCGATTGGGTCAGACGTGGATCCAAGAAACTACTATCCAGACCTTGCACCAAACCGAGAGTACGTGTACAATCCCAGAGACTACGACAGGATCGATGATTTCAGACCACAACTTGTTGACGACATCCGTCAAGGTAAGGTTACCAAGAAAGCGTTACGCATTTTTACTTCATGAAGACGAGGTAGTGAAGTGATTCCCAGACTAGATAACGCAAAACGTGTAGCTATAGATATGTATCTTAGCCAACCAGCAGCGTCATTACCAAGTCGAAGCTGGACCCCAGTTGGATGCTATTCTCTTAGCTCTCAAACAATAAATTCGACTACGTCGGTTCGCGAACCTTGAGCCACAAATTGCCCATTTTCCTAACGTTTACGTGATAGACTAACTGAAAACACTTTCTTTTTTTTCAAAACAAAAAAAAAATCACGCCTCAGCAAGATAATCATTGGATTCCTTTAATTTAGTTTTAGAACAAATTTACAAACCTTAAAACCTACGACCTTCGATATTTTAAGATTCTTTTTTGAGTAGTTTATTGCATTCGAGTTTGCTAATTCGGTGAGCAAAATTTACACCGCGCGTTTTTATTAGGTTTTCCACCCACATCAACATTTTTATTATTTAACAACTATCCCCCGAAGGGGAGATGAATAGTGATAGATAAATATTGGATGAAACTATGAAGACTTTGAAGAAAATTTTTCCCTACAAGTACATATATGTATTGCTATAGAGCAAGGAATGTTAATTTTGCAATTGAAAATTTAACCGTGCAACGGAGTTTTGAAATATGTCACCAGCCAGGAAGCGTTTCGTGAAGGAGATGTTCACTACCATCATCGCTCATTTTGCAGAAATGGACGTTTCCACGTTCTTTAACCGTTTCCATGATAAATAGAGAATTTGGTTAGATTTTTAAACGTACCAATCAATGACTACAGAAAATGCTTTGAGGCAGAACGTCTTCTCAAGTGGCGTTCAGTTAGTGGCACATACTGTAATCAGTCTACACTGTCCAGCCAAACTTTTGTAACTTTTGGCATATTTTACATTTTTTGCCTCGATCAACGCTAAAGTTCTCTCTTCTGAAATGGGACGCCATTTTGACTTCCGCCTCAAAATCAACTAATAGTTTGGGATATCGCGAGTTACGGGAGCCAATCAGAGCTAGCAAAAATGGATATTGGTTGCTTTGGTAAATACTAAACCCCGAATATTTACGATTTTTTTGTTATGTATCGTTAATTTTTCTTTTAATCCTGACTTTATTAAAAATTGTTAATTTTCACGTTAAAGAGAGTTGCATCGAGTTTCTTTTGTTATATCGAGTTAGTTTGTAGGGAATTGTCCTCAGTTTAAAATGCAATAATAATAGCAACTAGCTCAATTCCATAAAGTGGGGTTTCAACTTGCATTGATTATGTTATCTGTATGATAGAGTAGTCAGATGTTTTGTAAAAATCTAATTTGCTTAGACTCTTAATCTAAAATTATCCCTTCAAGCATCAAACGGACATCATTTCAAACGAATTGACAAAACATGTTTTGTGAAAAAAAGTGATAAAATTTAACGATTCCCATGACGTTTAGGTCAAAGACCATTGGACATCGGATTGTTGATGGATTCCTCAGACGCAGTAGGGCAAGAAAATTGGAACAAGTTAACCAGATTTGCCAAACGTATGGTGGATTC
>JAOCNB020385960.1:0-15434 GCA_026546465.2 Palythoa caribaeorum
AAGTTTTCTGAATCATGTCGCACAAAGTTGCCTTAATCAAGTCGCACAAAGTTTTCTGAATCAAGTCGCACAAAGTTGCCTTAATCAAGTCGCATAAAGTTTTCTGAATCATGTCGCACAAAGTTGCCTTAATCAAGTCGCACAAAGTTTTCTGAATCAAGTCGCACAAAGTTTTCTAAATCAAGTCGCACAAAGTTGCCTTAATCAAGACGTACAAAGTTTTCTAATCAAGTCGGACAACGTTGCGTTAATCAAGTTGCACAAACGTTTGCCTTAATCAAGTCGCATAAAGTTTTCTGAATCATGTCGCACAAAGTTGCCTTAATCAAGTCGCACAAGGTTGCATTAATCAAGTCACACAAAGTTGCCTTAATCAAGTAGCACAAAGTTTTCTGAATCAAGTCGGACAACGTTGCGTTAATCAAGTCGCAAAAAGTAGCTTTATTAAAGGTGCACAAAGTTGCCGTAAGTCACACAAAGCTGTTCACAGTCGTAATTGTACAAAGACGTGTCAGGTTTTTTGTTCTGTTTTTCCTGTCACCATTAGCTTCATAAGGTAGCTTCAAGTTACGGCAGCTTTGGATTCCGTGCAATACATGAAATTATAAGGTAGGTCCAGCAATTCAATCAAATCAAAGGAAATCGAGAATTTAGACGGCACACTGTAATTGTTGTTTATTTTGGTAGAGAAAGGAGTGGATACTTTTGAATTCTATCCCTTCTAAATGAGTCAGTCAATGTACTTCCGTTACAAATTAGTTTATGATGTTGTGGTGCATTAGGAATTAATATTTATAAACATTTAATCTAGACACAAACCTGTATTGTGAACGGACTGTTGGGTATATGTTTGCCGACGTGTTTTATGGAAACGGTGTGAGTTCCCGACTCGACAGGCGTGTACATATACCTCATTGATCCATCTCCCATTAAACGTTTTTCTACATTCACCCTTTGATCGGAGAAAGGTCCTGTGATGTCCACCTTCAGATTATCGAAACCAATACCTTTGCGCCCGTGAACGTTAAAGTCAGCGGTCTTCCCTTGCGTTGCTCTCCGAAGGCCGTTCCCCTCAGCAGTAAACAGGTGCGCCTGGCTTTGAAGACTCGGCGCGTTGCGAAACTGTACGAGTTGAAAACAAAACCCAAACATGGAACTATCGTAATTCATTCATAAAGCTACCACAATCCCCATCCAGTTTAATATATTATTCTTTCTGAAAAGTTTTGTGATTAGAAACAACAAAATTTTGAAGTGAGTACAGCTGGTACAAAAATGTACTTCTATCGCCGGCTTATCGAGGTCACTGCTTCGAATCCCATTCAAATCCTCAATTTTTTTTTCATGTGTCGTTGCATTTATCTAAATTGCCTATTATTCATTTTATTGATTAGCAAGAACAGTTTGAAACATTTCAGCGAAATACAATTTATACATCAAATCAGAAACAAAGAAATTGTTTACAAGGTCCTTCAAACAAGATTGCGCTATCGTTTTATACAAACCAACATTGGTATATGTATATATATACAAAACTATATTAGTACTACATTATACACATACCAGTATATACGAACCTAATTGGTATTACGTTACACATACCTGTAAGAGGTACGCCATTAGTGGCAACTCGTCAACATTGTCAACGACTTCCTCTGGTGTTATAATCTTTTTGATTCCCAGTTTCTCTTCAGCGTTTTCAAGAGCCAAACGAGCCCGCTCATAAGCTGAGAGGTCAGAGATACGGTCATAATTAGGAATAGTTCCCGGGGCTTGGCTTTCAACAAAATGACACAACGCTTTTCCATCAACCCAGTCCTGCAAAATTGATAGAATTTAGTGGAGGTTCGTGAAAAGAATATATGGAATATGGGTTCGCACATCCTTCAGAAAGCCTTGTATTTTCTGAGGGGAATGTCATTAAAAGAGGAATGATGCTGAAGCATCTTGAATGCTTAAGGCAGATTTCAAGCAAGAATCGAATTCAAACGATTCAATTTAAACGAAACAAAGTCTAAAAATTTCAATGTATAATGATAACTGCCGATCAAAATAGTCAGTTATTGCTTAGTGAAACAAACAAAAATATTTATTTTGCAACTTTTTTGTTAATTTTTTAGCTAAATCGCTGGTCGCTGAGCTACGAGAAAGTTTGTTTACTCAAAGAAACCCCAGGATTATCTTGTACCAACAATTTTTACCTCATTAAAGTTCGAAACGTTTTGTCCTTTGGGTAGTGTTTCGTTGACAATCTCCATGGTCCTTGCTTCCCCTGGGGACCCCGGCTTGGTAAATTGTGACAAGTACGTCATCATACTCAGTTCATCGACATAAGGGTTAACAAAGAACTCAGGGCTCAGAAGTTTTGGTATGCGCAGGCGCTGCTCAGCCTGAGTCATGGCTTTAGTGACGTTACTAAGTCTCTCATCCGGGTTCAGACGCTTGTAGTCTGGCATCAATCCAGGCTTACAGAAGTCGACGAGGCCGTTCAAGGCAATACCGTTGTTCCAGTCGTTTGTAAGATTCTTTATTTCCAGGTCCGGCAGGGCGTTACGGAGCCATATTAGAAGGAGCTGCTTACCGGAAGTGCTTCCACCGGAACTGATTTGATAATGGAGGATAAGCCTCCATATTAGGCCAAGAATCAACTTCATGTTGCCGTTTACAATGTCTTCGTTCCCTGCATTTAAACACAGCGAGGTGTAAATGCTAGTTCATACAAGAGTACATACAAGATAAAAACGAGAAACAGGCTGCTAGCACCAAGCACATTCAAAGAAAGCCATTAACACAGTTGTGTATAGATACTGAACAAACGTTGAAACACATCCAGAAAATCTCACTGAGCCGGTATAATGAGAAAACGTGGTTAAAGGGTAAAGAGGCCGTAGTGAGAGTGATTAAGGTTTATATACAAGGTGAGAACCGCTCTCATAACCTTAAAAGAGAACAAGATTCTTAAGTGTTATTAGATTTTGTTAAAAATAACACCAAACCTGATGATCACGAAAACCTTTGTTTCAGTTTTAACTCATTAAATAACTCTTTTCAAAGTTGTTTATTGTTTTAAAATCATTGTCTAGAATAATTATTTTGTTGATAGCGAAAGGTGTTTTTAAGATCCTTTACCGTAGTAACTCGTATTACAGTTTCATCCAATCAGAATATTTTAACAAACATTAAGAATTCTGGTTTAAACTTGTTTCTGTGCCGTGTCATTATAGGCATTTATTTTAAAGATCATGATAATTTACTTTCGGAAGAATCCTAGAAAGTTCTGTTGATTTGGAAGAAATGGTTATTTTTCTTTTTTTTTTAGCTGAAAGTTACATGTGTCAAGTGTTACTGGTTTGCTCAATTTAAGGTTTATACTTTAATACAACAAATTATTCAAGCGCGTTTCTCTTTGTAAACAATGTTAATAGATGTTCTTACAGGTTTTTAGAGGTCTACCATTAAATCCCGGTCGAGCCATCCCTGCAAGGAACAAATGATTTGATTTATCAGGAAATTTTAAGGTACTCCGTAAGACTACTGCAAATTAAAGTTATTTACACGGGTTAACAACAAGACAATCAGCTCCATGCGGTATACAACAGAGTTCCAGGGAGGACGGGGGAAGGGAAATGGGGTGTGTAGAATGAGCGTGTTATTTCTTTTTACAACATACTAATTTTCTAACGATATATTAACGCACTATTATATCATTTTAAATTTTAATTTTCCTTTGATCATTTAAAGGCATTCTGAATTAACTTTTCGAGACATTTATGCTTAATGTCAGCAAAAGGCTAAATTAGCGTAAAGCTCTGCAACTACGCGTGCGCAACCTAGGTAACAAGGAAGAGGCAGCAGTGAATTGAGCTGGTTTTAGTCATTCTTATTGGATCTCATCAGCACTGCATTGCCACGCTCTGAAGCAGAGTTTTATTTCCAATGCTTTTTACTCCCATGGCGAACCTACTAATGCAGATCTGTTTTAAACTTCAGTCACCACAAATAAAGTGTGGGAGCTTTGGCTGCGTGACATAGTTAAATTCTAAGACGTTTTTCCGACACACTTTCCAGAGGAAATGGTTTTGCTCCCGGTCAGGGCAATCAACAGATACCCATTAGGCCTGTGCGCATGCGTACTTGCAGAGTTTCATAATCTAATATAAATCAAACTCTAATAACATATTTAATTCAAATTTAACGAAGCACTTACTGCGTTCTTGTTTTGCAATGACCTGATCTAAAATTAATCTTATGGCCACAGAAAGATCAAAAGATTGTTAGATAATGAGTTAAATGGCATATTTTAGAAGTTACCAGACAATTATATCTAAAACATTCCTTTAGCTAGCAAAAGATAAACAGATATATTGCGTCATAGATTGCAATTTAATTAATTAAAGACATTAACATCATCAGAGGCCAGAAATATCACTAGTTTCATCTGTGCGGCTTTATTATGTTTTGTCACTGACTAACGTAATTGATATCTTCAAACCCGGCCTATTAAATAATTTCACTAAAATTGAACATTCAAATTAAAATGGTAAAAAGCATAAAAACGTAAGCAAATGATATAAAAATACCCCATGAATAGTGTTCTACAAAATTACCGTATTTCCCACGGAGTCCCCAAGTTTTCTGTTCCATTTGCTGCGCGCATCTTTCCCGCCCATTCTGATTATTAATCGTTTTGTTAAAAAGAACAAAACACTTTAAGACGCCTTTATTTTTATTGGTAATTTGTGCTTCAATTATATTTTCTTTTCAAGCCATAAACAAACTCTTAAAACGAAACTCGGAAAGCAGAGCGTAGAGTGATACACTTATAAGTATATGCATCCGAGGGATTTGTTCAGTGTCGTGATTTTAAAGCATGTGTGGGTCATTATCTGTAAAAGACTTGTATCTTTGCCAGTGAGCTTAGTTTACTTGTATCTTTAGTAATACCGTACGCCCAAAATTTGTTTGGACTCATTTTTGTTTAAAATGTTCTCATGAGTCTGCATGCCTGACTATTTTTATCTTCAAACCTGCAAAACTATAGGAATGTCATTAACAATCGTATCAAAAGTGATAGGGCTTAGGAAGCATAAATTAATACGCTACCGGAGATTTCAAAGCGAATTCTAAAAAGTGCTTATAAATTAACGGAGTATCCTATAATCGTTCTCTTTATCTCACATAATTAATTTTTGCTGGGGTCACATAACTGAAGTTTATTACGGTGTAAACAATGGCCGGAAAATTTTCCCACGGACTCAAGTCGTATAAGGTAGCTGGTGGGAGGATCGTATTGTTCTCAGCTCCGATGGATCATGCATTTGTCACAAGATCACGGAGCACAGAATTTTAAGGCAAAAAGTTTAAAGTTTTATCAAGAAGTTATTTGCGAAGTTGATAAAAAGTTTCATATTACCTACACGGGCTGCACGATACGGTTTGTCAGTTATTAACCATGCCACGTTTTGTGAATATAGTTTTAAACTTCAAGATTTAAATAAACAAAGAATAGAAGGAAGTTTTTCATAAATTGCTTTATTTGATGGATATAAAGCGGAAAATTTTCCATTTATCACATTTTCTACAAAATATGGCCAAAATCTATCTGTGAATTACGAATACGTGACACTAAATTTGCCAACTTGACAGTTTGCGTGACTGTGTCAGGGATAGTTATTGTTTAACTTGGCAACCTCTGTCAGTCAGGTAATCACATAAACTTGAAAGCTGATTCTTAGTTTGTGACTAGAGTTGTAATGGCAAAATGTACTTTATATACGAATCATTTTTTTAAACTCGATTATCAACTTGGAACGAATTTGGAACAGGGAAACGAAAGAGCAGATCAGCCTCACATTTAAATTGAGCTCACGTCATGCTGTTTGAGATAGTAATTCCCTTTTTGTCCTTAAGTCTCGGCCGCTTTTTTTGTTGTTCTTGAATTTTCGAGATTTAGAAATCTGCCTGAAGCAAAAACCTAAAGATCATTAACATTATCTAATTATTTTTTTGTTAAAAGATTCCGAATGTAAATCAGTTAAAATTCGAAAAAATCTGTCAGTTTTTTGCTAGCTTCAGAGGTTATTTTGTTTTATACCTAAAACCAGCAAACGATGTCGAACAAGCTTAAAAATGGTGAAAATGTAAACTGAAGTTTTTAAAGAAAAATTTAAAGCTTTTATCACACATCAAATAATTTAATGACTTCACTCGATAAGAAGTTCTGAGGACAGAAAAAAGAAACTTTGAATATCAATTATGAAGAAACAACAAATATAAAAAGCAATATTAATAATAAAGACAATTTTGAATGTATGGCGTCAATTACTTAATAAAGTCATCAGTATTGGACAATATTGACAAAGGCTCTGTTAATTATAGCATACGGTTAACGTGATAGCAACAGTAATTTAACCCCTTAGTATATAAATTGCTAAAAAAACACTGCTGTATCGCATTGACTATTTAAAGTAAAGGGACTTTCAAAACAAAACAAGGATTTAGCATATCAATGATCTAGTTTTGATCAGTCTGTGATTAGTTTCTTCTGTCAATTTTTTTGAGCCCTGTTTTTTTATGTGGTCTAAAAAAGCAATGTAAATAAAATCCCAATAAAGGTGTTTATCTTTCAAACCAACTGGCGCGCAGTTTTGCAGATTGAAAACCATAAATATAACATAAGATTTTGGTCGATATATCTGGTTGAAAATGAAAACAGCGCGTCGTATGCGCTCACTGCAAATTTGTTTTGACTGACTTTATGTTTAGTTTGACTACGTTAATTCATAGAAAAAACCTAAAGTTAAGATTACCGGATAATTTCTCTCGATTAATAAAAAAGACACGTTTTTGGAGAATAATCGTTCACAATAATTCGAAGTATGTAAAAAGCTTAACTGATTTTGATTGCATGATGTTAAACGCACTCTAACTTGGTCTGTGAGACGATGCAGGTGGTAAGAGCGAATTTGCAAAAAGAAATTAAAATGATAACAGTTCTAGAATACAAGCTAAAGAATTATACAAAACTCAAACTCCATCAGTTGAATTCAGTTTAGAAATAAATTGTAAATATAAGAATAAACTCACCAATATTTACAAGATGAATTCCATCTTCCTCCACTACGTTTAAAGCAGCAGTGACATTTTCTAGCTTCTGTGCGTACATTCTTGGTTTCTTGTTATATCTTCTCACCTTTTTAGTTGACACAGCTTCAACCAAGTGGATCAACTTCAAGCCATCTTCAAAAGCAGTAGAAAGGTCTGTAACTTCTTCGCCGTATTCTCGCAAATGTTCATTGACCCAATTTGTAAATGTATTTTTCTGAATTTCGACCCAGTGTTTTTCATCTTTTGCAATGTATGCTGAACTTTTAAAGTTGAAATTTCCAGCATTTTGGTTTGAAGAACCAAAACTTGATGTTCTGGTGTCACGGAAATCGCTTGTGGTTGTGCTAACGCCGTTACTATACGAACTAAATGACATCGTGCTGTACTTCTCGACTGTGTATTCGTGAGCCGTCACCTGTTCTCGACGACTCTCAACAAATGAGTCAGAGTTATCGCTCTGGTTCAAAGACCACTCGTCTCGCTCGGTTAAACTCATGATAATATTTAAATTCGCACCACTTGTATTGTTCCGGTCTCCAAGTTGCGTCCTGTGCCATTGAGAAAGAAATAACAGTTTGTTAAAGATAATGCTTATTGTGTGTTAGTTTTATTCAAAATCAAGCGAGCGAGCTCTCGTCTCGGCTGGTTGGTTGCACAACAAAAGCCATACAATGGTAGATCCAATAACGTCAGTATTTTTATTGGGCCCTTGATATAAGTATCATAATTACACACATAAATCATAAATAGAAACCAGAAGCGACAAAAGTTCAGGTTGAATTTCTTAATTGATGGCCGGGCTGCAAATGTCGGTTTATTAAGATTAGTGAAGGCGCTTTGCTCGTGCACTGGTTTACGTTTGGTCAATAAAAGTATGAGAAAAATTTTGCACCAGACTGAAGCCGTACCAAATATTATACGAACACCCTGTACTAATTAAATTATTTTAATTTTTAAAGTTAAGCTAAACAGTCTGCGTGACAAAATGACTGTGACAGTCAAGGGTGCAGCTAGTCATTTTATTACCAGTGAATACCAAAATGTACAGGGTAAATTGTATAACAATTTTTTTTTTTGCAATATAAAAAGTTGATATAGCGGTGATTCATCTTTCGGCTACTAAAAAGATTATTTACAGAAATTCTGATTGAGCCCGGCGTAATGGTTAAAAGTCTAGCTATACGCGCTTGACAGTGACAGTGATAGTGACTGTGACAATGCCGCGGGGCTGAGCCGGTACATATGGGAGGTTCCATAAGCTCGGGGTCTCTGTCCACTGCAGGTTACGCTATGTGTAAATCAATCCAACTTGCCAGCCTTCAGCTCCCAGTCAGCTGGGATTTAAACCGAGGAAATGAAAAACCCATTGGGAAATTGTTATTAAGGTGGCAAAAATATATAGAGGTTATTACATGACCGTGCAGAGATACGAAATTTCTCTTCGAGTGTTGCTCAAAGTGAAGAATATTTCACGAGTGAGCGAGGCGAAAGAGTGAATAATTTTACAACACGAGAAGAGAGATTTCGTATGTCCACACGGTCATGTGATATTCTATTTATTGTACAAACACCAATGAATTTGACAAAAGTGCCACTGTCAAAGGCGCTGAAGCGAAATGCGTGAGTTCTGTATGTAACCATAGCAACAGTGATCTCTTCACGTGTGTAGATAACATGGCATATTCACGTGTGAAAATATCAGAGTTTCGCACGGAAGCTCGCTTGGCATTTCGTTGGAATTTATATAATAATAAATAGAATATATTAGGTCCAGTACGCTTGTGAGCGGAGAGAAAGGAGTCCCCTAATAATCAACAAGGGCAGCGTATAAAGTTATCTTAGACTGAAGAAGAAAAGTACTCGGCGAACGAGCACACATCATTATACGTCTTATATTTTTATAGTTCGGCTGAATTCTGATTGGCTGACGCACAGCTCGTCGCGAAATGCGCATTCGAGTCACAGCCCGCGGCGGTCTCATTACATATTCACTGCTGTCCCGGATGTATGGACTGTGAAACCTTACTTTGTTCTTTCAACAGCGAAAGTTGCAAACACTTTTACGCAAGGAAAGCAGATTTCCATGGGATAAGTTTAAGAAAAAGAAGTGGGTGATGAAGGAAGAACTAAACAGCCAACGAGAAATAAAACTATGTATTTGGTTCGTAAAATAAATTATTTATAACTGATCTCACTTGTTTGGTCCGTACGAGAATATATTAGTCCTTGGTCTGTTTTCTTAAATTGAAAAATTGTCACTAGCCGCAAGTAAACATAGTGAAATATTTTGAACTTATCTTTAGTACACAATATTCTGGTAAATGCAAATTTTACTGTGTTATTGTAACCATTACTGATTACTGATATTGACCGGCTGCAGTTTTGAAGGCAGCAAAACATGGCTCACTCACAAGAAATTTTCTCATGAGTGAATATTTTTGATTGTTTAGAAATAAAGAGGCTGAAAAAAATATAATTTGTACGAAAAGAACATTTGAACACCTTTAGGTTTCTTAAATTAGAAGCAAATATAAGAAATAAACTTTAAAGTGTTGATTTAGCAGTAACATTGAAATAAAGTTGAAAGGAAACAAAAGCAATATTCACGTAAGGTCGTGCTACTACAACTATTTAGGGTACACTGAATACACTATAAATAGTATGATTACGTGATGTAAAAAGAATTCTCCAATCTTTGAGTCTCTTACTATATTCACTTTTTGTAGGAACGTTAATTTGTTGATTGTCATTTATTTTACGATCAAACAGTTTCAATAAAATTTCTCCTTTAAATTTGACCTGTCAGAGCACGCGATCTGAATAAAAGCTAGCGATGGAACAATATATTTCAAAAATTGACAAGTTGAATATCGGACATGATAGAGGACTCCGGTCAATAGTTCACGCAACCTCTGTTGGTTGAGGCCGGGGTATTTCGCTAAGGGGTTAGCTTAGTATTTCAACAATTCGGCAAACTAAATCGCAAAAAACTTCAACACCTGACATACTTTACTTTACTTTGATCGCTCGAGTTACTTGATAGAAAATTAAAAAAAATTATATCATAAAAAAGCCAGTGGTTGGTTAAGTCACTATAACTCAGTAGCCAGTCAAACCGGCCTGATTTCACCTGATTTCGGTCTAATGTCAATTGAAGAGTGTAGATTTCTAACCTATTGAAATAATTTTTTAGTTTTGAACAAAAAGACAATCCTATAGCGGTCAACAATTTGTCTTGTGACAAAGTCAGCAAGCTTTAAAGTACTCTAGCTTTTCTCTTCTACAAATAAGTTAAGTTCAGCAACTTCACATGATAAAAAACGACTGAAACGATACATAGCAAAATATTCTCAAATCATCTATTACCCCTTATCTCATGCACCCTTCGTATAAAGCTTAATGGGTTAATTGTTTGATTAGAATTTTTCTGGAGTTTAATAAAGTGACTAACTGTGATTGAGAAACACATTGCCGTCTTTGCCTGTTGTTTTTCATCAAATTAAACTAATTACCAAAATAAGAACCTGCATGGCTCAGAATTCAGTTAGACGTGGCAACTACTTAGATAACATTTAAACTGAATAACTGTGTATTCTGTTAAATTTCGAACTCTGAAACAGATCTGATCTTTAGAAAGTAAACTTAAATGTATAATGCATAATGAGTAAATTCATGCAGAAGATCAGGAGAATCATTAAAAACCAAATTAGATTTTTCACTACAATTGCAACTGAAATATCAAGCTTAATATTGAAACCTGAATAAAAAAAAATTGTAAATAGTACTAGTTTGCAATAATTTTAATCATATACTACACAATTTAACTGAAGTATTTTTAAAACTGAGCAGTCTCCCAAAACTAGTACGGTTATCGCGAAAATTTCTTTTCAGAGAATTCTATTTGAACAGTGGAAAAGAAATATGTAGGCCAATTACCACGACACCTCAGGGAATTTGTGCGCACAATATCATAAACCTTGCTGAAAGTTACTAATTCCTCCGTTTAGTTTCCGAGTTTTCTAACTTTTACGATATTATTCTTTCAATAGTTTACGGAGTTTATTCAGAGAAAAAAGTTTGTTTTTCGCAAAGAAACTGGCGAACTATCATGAAATTAACTGACTGACAATTAATCCTTACGCACGTAAGACTGATTCTTTACTAATGTTGTGAGAGTTGATATTGCTCTTCGATTTCTGATGAAAATTGATCAAGAAAAATTGAACAACTTCTTCAGGTCAATCAGTTAAACGTCTAAACCCTGAACCCACCCAGTTTATCGTGCGATCTTTCCAGAGTTTAGACGCCTTCTTAGAACTAGAAAACTCTAGATAATTAATCGAGTTGAAGTCACAGATCGTTGGCAAATGGCCGCTGGGTAAAGACTTAAATGACAGTTTCACTTGAATTTATCAATGTGCACTGGCATAGAAAAACATTTTGATGGCATTTAAAGCACTTAAAAATCTTTACATACCTTGCAATCTATTTTTGTGATTATTTTTATCCTTTTTATACGTTTCTGATTGCACTCTTGAAAAATGATGCAGGATTTTTTCGTTTTAATTGTGTCGCAGTAATGTTTCGTGTTTCACGAACTTCTCTTACAAAACCGTGAGAAATTACTTGTATGAAAATTTATTCACGTCAGCACGGCTAAATTTGGAAACTTTTTCCTTTTATATTAACGGTCTGGATTATCACTGTATATCAGTTTAAACCCTGTTTAATATTATCTAAAGGAGTTCAGTGAAGCATCGCTAACAGTACGTGCGAAAGTTCCTTTCTCGAGTTATTCGCTGAACAACCAAACAGCGGGCTCAGAAGTAACCAGGTTACGTACGAACAAGGAGAAGTGCATAGGCTTATACACAAGATGCTTCAAAATATCTTAAAAGTTGCCCAAAAACGAAAGAAAAGTTACCTAAAATTTTTTAAAAAAAGTTGCCAAAAAGTTGCCATTTTTTCAAAAAAAGTCTCCAAAAAGTTGTTCAATTTTCACCGCCTCCTTTGCTTACTACAGAGGTATTAGTGCGCACTAAATCATGCGGAATTGTTTTTAATTTTTATTTTAAATTATTTAGTTAGGATTCTCTCAACAACAATTTCATTTTTTCTGATAACAAAATTGGCCTTATAGCCAGTTTTACTATGTGTAGCTATGTTTCCATCATAGCGATTCGTCAGAATCGGCTTCCGCTTTCTTGAAAAAGCAGCCTTGTCTGGAACACTCTGGTTTGCTCCGAGTCTTTGGACTTCCTCAGTTGGATAATTTGATTTATTTTCATTTCTCTCTATATATCTCTTCGTGCCATAAGGCGCATAAAGCTTTAACATTTTCTTTCTATTCACTCGGCTTCGATTTGCTGCTAAAGCTCTGACAGTCGTCCATGGTTGCCACCCAGCTACTCGTCTTTCCTCTTCAACCATTCTCCTCCATGTTGTTCTTGGTCGACCTGGTCTCCTCCTCCCCTCTGGCTTCCACTCCAATGCTGTAACACAGTGTTCCTCTCTGTTCTTTTTCATTATATGCCCGATCCAATTCCATCTTCGGCATCTGATCTCATCACTTGTTCTGTTCACTCCTGTGGTTTCCTGGATTTGTTGGTGTGAGATGGTCTGTGGCCATCTTATTTTCAGTATGCGTTTCGTGCATTTGTATTGGAAAGCGTTCAGCTTATTTGCTTCTGTTTTCGTGAGTTTCCAAGTTTCGCAGCCATATACATCAAAACTGCTCTGACAATTGTTTTGAGCAAATGAACTTTCGTCTTCCTGCTAATTTCGTTACTGTCCCAAATTCTTCCCAACCTGTAGAAAGTTTGTCTGGCTTTACTTAGTCTCTGTTGTATATCTTTGGTCGCCCCGCCTTCTTTATCCAATAGTGCACCTAGGTACAAAAACTCTTCGACGTCATCTACCTGCTCATTATTTACTTTTATTGTTTGGTCGTTTCTGGCATTTATTCGCATAACTTTTGAATTCTTCGCGTTGATCACTCTTAAGCCCTACTCTGACAGCCTCATCGACAAGCCTACTGGTCTTATCTTCTATGTCAACATATCAAGATGAGAATAAGGCAATGTCGTCTGCGAAGTCAAGATCTTCTAAGACCGAGGTGAGCTTCCATAGTACGGTAGTTCTCCTACCCTCTGTAGTTCTGTTCATGACCCAGTCAATTGATAGTAAGAAATGAAAACCTGACATGGTGCACTTTTGTTTTACTCCAGACTGCACTTGAAACCAATCTGTTGTTTCACCTTCTTTCACTTGTGTGCATTCAAAGTTGTTGTACATTGCTTTTGTCAGACTGATGAGCTCTTCTGGGATTCCATATATTGACTTGATGTTCCATAAACGTTCACGATGTATAGAATTGAAAGCTTTCTCAAAATCTATGAAATGTTTATACAGAGTTGCGTTCCATTCATTGACTTGCTCCAATATATTCCTAAGGGTAAAAAACTGATCGATTGTGCTTCTGTTCTCTCGAAACCCTGCTTGTTCCTTCCTCAAGATGTTATCAAATCCTTTTTTAATTCTACTTATCAACACTCTGCCAAAGATCTTACTTATGATTGGTAAAAGTGTGGTACCCCTCCAGTTTGTACACTCACGTAAGTTACCCTTCTTGGGTAACTTTACTATTTGTCTTTGCTCCTGCTTTTTGGTGCTACACCCTCTTCCTTCACTTTGTTGAATAACTTTGTCAACTCCTTTGTTCTCTTTTCCAAATCTGTCTTTAGAAGCTCTACAACTACGTTATCATGACCAGCTGCTTTCCCACTTTTCGTTGATTTTATAGCATTTTTCACCTCTATCGGTTGGAATGCTCCGATGTCAAACTCTCTGTCATTTTGACTTGTTTCAATTTCATGTGGCTGTATAGGTCTGACAGGTGGTTCTTTGTTTAGAACTGTATCAAAGTGTTCTTTCCAGATCTTCAGTCTTTCACTCCGCTCATTTGTTGGTTTTCTATTTTCATCGTTGACTCATATACTTGTTCTTTTCTTCTCACCTGTCAGCGTCTTCAAGATATGATGTAGTTCCCCTACTTTCCCGTTTTCGGCTGCTCTTTCAGTAATATCTGCCATCTCATTCATCCAATCCCTCTTATCTTCACGGGCACTGCGTTTAACTTCTTGGAATTTTCTCTTGTACTGATCTTTTATTCTTTTCTTGACTTTTTCTGAAAGTGTACTTTCTAATTTCAACTTTAGTTGTCTCCTTTCCTCTACTTTCTTCCACGTCTCGCCGCGCAACGAAGGTTTCCTGGTTCTCTTAGCTATGCCTATTACGTCTTTAGCTGCACCTACATTAGCTCCACCCTGTTGTTCATGTGGTCGGCATTTTCTTCTTCCAACTCTGTCAGGGCTTGAAAATCTGTTTCTGACCTCAATGTTGTATTTGACAAGCATTTTTTCGTCTGCTAGTTTCTGCGTATCCAACCTCGTTCGGCCTTTCATTTCTCATGTGTTTCTTCTCAACTTCAGCTTAAGCCTAGTCTCCACGAGGTAGTGGTTGCTTCCCACATCTGCACCTCTCCTAGCTACAGTGTCCATGACTGGCGATCTATATTCCTTTGCAATCATTGTGTGGTCTATCTGGTTCTTAGTTCTGCCGTTTCGTGATGTCCATGTTGCTTTATGAATTCCTTTATGAGCGCTCATTTCTGATAAGTTTACTGTATATTTGAAAACCTAGTTTCGACTTGATGGTGGTTTTGTTTGTGAGCATTGAAGCTTTTAAGCTTTTACATTTTTTTACAACTTAAAAATCGTACATGGCGTGGTGGACAAAACGTGCATTTGGCTCATTGATTGACTGTAGAATGTTTAATAAAAATGACAACAGTGCGTTACAAATGAGCTACGACCTCATTATGATCATTTAGTTTGTGTGACATTTAATTCTCATAAGTGTTTTACACTGTTTAGCTCTGCAGCATTATATCTAGAATTGGATGAAAATTTTTGAGCTGAATATACCATAGTATAAGGAGTATTATAGTCAGTTTGGGATAAACCTTTGGATAGAAGCCGAAGGCGCAAAATTATAATCCGGAAATTTAAATTTTGATGGCAAAGATTTCAGATTTTGCCACTCCTAAAATAGCATTGGTGTAAGTAAAAGAAAAGTAAATTGGTTAAGAAATGCCACTCAAGAATTCGAAAATAGTAAAACTGGATCCAATTCAAAACAGGGGGAAGGAGGGGGGCGTTCCACCAGCATCTCAAACCACTACACACCACAGCACCCTTATACTCTCCGGGGGGGGGGGGGGGGGGGGGGGGGGGGGGGGGGGGGGGGGGGGGGGGGGGGGGGGGGGG
>JAOCNB020387529.1:0-15418 GCA_026546465.2 Palythoa caribaeorum
CATGATCCAAAGGTCAAGAAAAACCACCTGGAGGGTCGAATATACACGAAGAGTTCCGTACTAGTGAAGATTAAAGTGACTGACACAGGCAGCCCAGTGAAGACTCTGTAGAGTCTCTTGTTTTGAGCTGCATTGGCCATGAACTTGTTCGACATGTAGTTTTTAGTGAGGAACCAATACCCATAATTGTATTCATTTGACATGAGTTGATGCGTACGGTACTTAAAACCCATGTTCCAATGCAATTGAATGGTTTTTCTTGTTGAAAATTGGTGGGTTGCAAAGAGGGCAAGAAGGACCAGTGAGATAAAACATTGGACAGAAAATGGGAAGATTTGCTCAATTAACTTCTTTGATTTTGTTAGTTCTCTGACTTTTGCCAGCTCTGTTCATTTTGTCTCGGTTTTCAGATAATGATATAGCTCTTCAGTTAGAGACCCATTTAACTTTTCAATAGAGTGCTCACATGTCTGTTTGTTTTGTCAACTCTAAGTTGATACAAGTTGTTTGCCCATTATCATCTTTATTTTGCATCAGTTTGAGGTAGTGAATATTTTATGAACAAATTGGCTTAGTGACTTGGATTATCATTGGAGTGACTTTGTAGTTCCTTCTCCTCAAAGCACACATTTTTTCAGGATAATTTCTTATTGTAATTGTTTATGTATGTATGTATGTATGCATGCATAAAAATACACTTGTAAGTTAGGTTCAGTTGGGGTTGGGTTAGGTTTAAAAATGTTGAAAATGTTGAGTAGTTAAGTATGCCCCAGTACGGAAATTTTACCGTGACATAAAACAGTGGGTACCAACCCATCCCCTCCCCCTTTAGTTTGCACAGAATAAAAAATGGAAATAAAAATAAAAACTGTCCACCCAACCATCAAAACCTGAAAAGAAAGATGCTAACCAATTATTTTTTAATTTGGATTTACTAAAGGTAAAGGTGACAAACCATTGAGCCGTATTTTGGATGTTAAGGGTCTGTTTACATGTACAGTGTAGGAGGTTGAACCTCTTGCCCGATTCAACCTAGCAAGCGGATGAACCAGTTACCATAGAAAGTCTTGTTTAACTGTTTACATGAAAGGTTCAAATCTGACTCGGTTAGCCGGTTCAACCCAGCAGCCGGTTTAACCTAGCTGAGTGGGAGGTTGAACCGGACACTAGGTACAAGTTTTAGCATGTAAACACGATTTGGGGGTTGAACCGCTTTGACGTGAAATGACGAACAACAGTTTCAAACCAATTTTACTCGTTTTAAGGCGAGACCAATTTAATTTTCGTTAACACGGATCCGACCGACCCTGTTTTCACGAAGTGCACGTAAAATAAAAACAGTCCAGAATTTAAAAAAAATAATAACTATAAACAACCGATCAAATTTAGCTACAATGGATAAAAAAATGAGCTGAGTGCTTGCGACTAAAGATATGACAATCTTCTGAACAGTGCCTCGCAAATACACAAGTTAGTTATACATATTTTATATACAAGGTAAGTGTAAAAAAACCTAACCCTAACCCAGCACCTGGCTTTACCAGTTTTGCATGCATGTAAACCAAATACAAAGTCAAACCCCTTGTCTAGACAGTGCTGGGTTGAATCAACAGTTAGCGACCAAAATTGGTGTCGGAAACACGCAAAACATATGTATATAACGAGTTTTAACATTCTTTGTGAAATTTCCGATATTTTTAAAAAAAAACGCATAAGGGGAAAAGAATTTAACAAACCGATCTCATTTTTTCAGAAGAGGTTTATTATGAAAAGCTCTTTTAATATTCAGAACTTCTCAATTTGTATCTTGTTTAGAAAGAGAAACATGTATGCTTAGGTAAACCAAGGTTCACCTATTGGTCCCAATCACGCGACACCTACTCGCCCGGCTGCGTCAAATACAACGCGGCAAAAATGTTACGCTCAGTTTTTTTTTCTGCAGATGAGTGTGTTTGCTGTTTATTGAGTTTAATCGGTTTTGCTACTCGTCAGTTTTTCTTAGTTTTTGCACAATTTTTCCGCGATGAATTCTTCATTGAATTGTGAACGAACGCACACACGCCGCCATATTGTCTTATTTCAGTAATGAAACTAGTTTTGAAACAGAAACCTTGACGCTAGTAATTTTTTTTATGTAGCTACAGAGTGCGGCCTGACAAAATGCCTGAAAAGAGAGCATTTGCTCGCTGCGGACTGAGCTTCTCTGTCTCTTAGGCGCGATACGCACGTGCGTACTTGAAGTGAGTAGAAAATTTTGAAATTTGAACACTTTACAATCACCTTTCATCGTTAGCATTATTGCAGATCCACAAGGAAAAAGAACTCAATGTTGAGAGTGTGCTCGACCAGTTTGCACAGCACAAAGAAAGACGCCTCGCTCTTTGCTTATAAATGATAACTGTACTATAAAACGAAAAGCGCTGCTGAGCACCTGCTCGAGGATCCACAACCAAAACAATGTTTTGTTTGCGCCAAGTTTGCTCAAAATAAGGTCAAGACGCTTTGTTCTTGCTTGTATTCACACAACTATTTCGAACAAACAAAATAAAGAAGCAGCATTTTTTACTCAGTTTATTCTTATAGGTTTCTAGATCATATGTACTTGTGCGTGCTTGAAAAAATGACCACGCCACGTGTCTGTCTCTTGGTTGTGCAACGCAGAGAAAGACTTTTTAAATCAAATATTAATGGTGCAGTGGATGTACTCACGTTTTCTCTGTGGCTTAGTCCTGAATGTAAACACTTGAATCTTCCGGCTTTAGGAAACTTGTTACAAGTTTTGGCAGCAAAAGCATTTCGAAATTTGAACAAGTGTTTTTATTAGGAGATGCATGAGAGAGTAACAATGTCATTGTATCTTGATGAGTACTGAAGCTCTTCTTTTGTTTTGTTATGCTCATATATGGTTTTAAAAATCAACAACTGGGACCTACTTGTTCTTATTGTCACACGTGCAATTGTGAATTTTGTAAATGACAATATTGGCAATTAGTCCGTGATCACGCCGACAATATTGGCAATTAGTCCGTGATCACGCCGGAATTTTGTTCTATGCTGCACGTCTTGAAGTTTTTTCTTCTGAGAAAAAGAAGCTTGTGTCAACACAAACATTTCTTTTATAGTTATTTTCAAGCTAAAGATTTATACAACTATTAAGATTTTTATTTTTAAGAGTATATGTGCATTTAACAGCAAACTGGTTGTCGAGAGGACCATTTTTGCTAGAAATCTCGTCCTCTCGACAATGGGTTTGCTTGTACAAGCGCACACGCTTTTAAATCTTTTACTCGTACTCGTTACTCTGATCTAAAGGTCAATGCTAACAGGTTACACCAAAAATATAAAAAAAAACTAACCATTGGAGCTGGTACTTATCTCCAGTTTCTGTAGTGTTAAGCGGATAAGAGTCATTGACTCCCCCTGGACAGGAGACTAATTAATCCATTGCAGGTTAGCCCCCAGCAGAAGCTGGTACTCATTTCACCGACCTCGGGAGGATGGAAAGCTGAGTTAACTTTGGTGGAAAAGAAGGTCACACAAATGTTCAACACTCGGCTGAGCCGGACCTTGTGGTTAGAAGGCAGAAATCTTACCACTGCCTGCGCCAATCAGGCCATAGTAAACCATGACATAAAACAACCAATACAAACAAGACTCAATTTGCTAACAACAGCAACAGCACTAAGCAGCGCTCAATGTTGGTAGCATTTGCAACCATATGACGAGATTTTCCAGGATGTACCTAAAATACTGAACTTAGTCGCACATTTGCAATAAGACTGACTGGAACTTACAAGCTTGCAGTCCTCTGTTTTCGCAAGACACAAATCACTATCTGAGATTTTCACCTGTGCACCTAGCCTTTTTTCAGCTGTGCATCTAAAAATTTGGGCAGTCAAACATGTGCACCCGGAAAAAATAACTAACTTTGAGCCTTGAGGGTGGCGCGGTTGGCACAGTGCTAAGATTTCTGCCTTCTAACCACAAGGTCCCGGGTTCAAACCCCGATGCAGCAGAGTGTTGAACATTTGTGTGACCTTCTTTTCTGCCAAAGTTGACTCAGCTTTCCATCCTCCCACCGAGCTCGGTAAAATGAGTACCAGCTTCTGCTGGGGCTAACCTGCGATGGATTTGTGTCCCGTCCAGGGGGAGTCAATGACTCTCATCTGCTTAACACTATAGAAACCGGAGATAAGCACTGGCCCCAATGGGCCACTTAGGCTCGTAAAAGGATTTAGCTTTGAGCCTTGGTTCTGCATATACAGTAAATACGCTCTTAAAAATTCGGATTCTCAGTACAAATTTAAACAGGTAGCCATAATTTATTTTCACATGTACATTTTTTAAGTCAAAGAGAAATTTTACAGGCGCTGCAAGCCACAACCTTTGTTCGAACTGCCAACGGAAATCTGCCAGTTGCCGGCTTCTACTGAAAACCCTGAGATATGACTACAGTATACATTACTATTAAACTGGATTCTGCCACATGCATCTATTATTAAGCTAAAGGTATGGAACATTTTCCACTCAAAGACAAACTTCATGTATGTTCGCACCACCGTGTAATATCCTCTATATATTAAACAGCACATGTACACTGCACTGTTCCTGCATATGGTATGTTATAAATTTAAAATTTTCGTTTTCATACTACTGCATTATACTAACTTGAGTTGTCCTCAGTAGCATGAGTTGCAGCGGTGTACAGCAGTCGTATTCCAGACACATCAAGGCCGATCCTCCACACACGCCACAGCACATCCAACATACAGAATGGTTCATGATACACTGCATGCTGCATCAACATCACTGTGTTCTCAACCACATTACCAGTAGGTGGTATGGGGGGTGGAGTGTCCAGGGTCTCTTCAAGCTCCGCTGCAACAGGTAAAAACAAAGTTCCCTAGTGAAACATCTATTTGTGTTTCCTCGTCTCTGATGCACATTTTCATCAAATTACTCAAAAATCAATTGCAAAATTCAAAAAAGATAGACATCTGCATTAGTTATTACCATGACCAAAAAAACGTTTTTGTGGCTCACTGGTAAAAGAAATGCTTCAGTTTTGTTGCCAAGGAATTTGTATATCCACATAACACACAACCTGGAAAGCAGGCTTACTAAGGCCAAGACAGCTTTCAGGAAGTTGAAGAAAGTATGGGGCTCAAAGCAATTCAACAAGACAACCAAGATCAAGCTATTAGAGACCTTTAGACCCGACTATGAGTACAAGTACGAGTACAAGATTGTAAGAGTGTGTGCACTTGTACAAGCAAACTCGTTGGCGAGAGGGCAACTTTTGCAACAAATCTCGTCCTCTCGACAACGAGTTTGCTTGCTCTTAAAATCTTATACTCATACTCGTATGCGGATCTAAAGGTCTCAATTCAAAACCCTTGTAAAACCTGTCCTCCTGTATGGGAGCTAGAAGATCTTGGAAGATCTTGGAAGATCAATGTAGATCAGTGGAAGATCAAGATCTTGGAAGATCAATGTAGATCAATGGAAGATCAAGATCTTGGAAGATCAAGATCTTGGAAGATCAAGATCTTGGAAGATCAATGTAGATCAATGGAAGATCAAGATCTTGGAAGATCAATGTAAATCAATGGAAGATCAAGATCTTGGAAGATCAATGTAGATCAATGGAAGATCAAGATCTTGGAAGATCAATGTAGATCAATGGAAGATCAAGATCTTGGAAGATCAATGTAAAAGACTATGAGAAGCTTGATTCCTTCCAGTAAAAATGTCTAAAGAGATGCTTGGGCATCTTCTGGCCAAATATAATATCTTTAGATAAGCCGAACCACATGACTGGATCGATGTGAATGAGTTTGGAGGTCATGAGAAGCATATGATAGAAGCTTCTTAGACATGTCCTCAGGATGTTACAACAACATCATTGTGTAACTGCACTGACATGGTCACCCCATAGTAGAAGAAAGGTAGGCAAACCCAAAACAGTCGATAGAGAAAGAGAAAGTGGAAGCGGGCTGGAAATCTTGGGATGAAGGTAGGGTAGTGGCACGTGATAGGACGCAATGGTGGAAAAGTATTACGACCTTATGCGCAACTGAGCGCAAAGAGGTTAGGTAAGGTAAGGTAACATAACACACCAGCAAAGATCATTACTATATGGTTGTAGCATAAGAGTAATGTAAATGGAACTCCCATCATTTCTTTCGGTCATGGTACTGAATGTTGCAGATGCCCATCTTTAAATAGCTGTGTCATAGATTTATTATCAAAAGATTTTTGCCTTTCAGCCATAAAGTGACAGGTGTATACCATGGCTCTGCCAGGTGTTGGGCAATAATATGACTTTCTTTCTGCCCAAACTGACCCGGCTTTCCATTCTCATGAGATCCGTAAAATGAGTACCGGCTTCTGCTGGGGGTTAACATGTGTTCTGGCTGGCTTGTGTCAAAATTTCGGGAGAAAATTAGGGCTATTTCTCTCAAAAACAGGGCTTTTTAGGAATACATAGCAAGAAAATAGGGCTCTTTGGGGGCTTTTAAGGAGAAAAAACCAACACTGCTTACATTCCTCTCATTGATGTTCATACTCCAATCAAAATTAGTCAACGAAAATAACAAAAACTAAGACTAGAAAAAGATGGTGTAATTCTCGTTGTAAAATGAACAATCTGGATTGCATATTAGTTATCCAAAGCCACCGATTCGCATCGATGTCACATCTGTAGAGTGATACAAGTTGCAGGATCATCTTTAGAATTTGGCCACAGATAAACTCCTGATGTAGATTCCACATCAAGCAATTTCAATGACACTAAAACATGATCACAAAAGGGAAAAAAGTAGGGAGTTTTTGGAAAAACTCAAAAAATTGTCATAAAAGTAGGGCGTTTTAGAACATGCTAAAATAATTAGCGATTTTTAGGAACTTTAGGGCCACCAGAATGCCTGAGATTAGTGTTTCATCAAGTGGCCTCAATAACTCTCATCTGCACTATGGGAACCAGAGATAAACACCGGCTCCAATATGCGACTTTGGCTCATTGAGGAATTTTTTTTTACTTGTGGGGGTGTTTATTGCAGAACTCACACCATAATGTCTGAAGAATATCCTTCAGCTCCCCTTCCATCGCCCGCCTCTGAAAACAAGTTTAAACTCACCTGTTTGCCAGAAGAATGCCAATTCAGTGCCAAACACTCTGGTCATAGCGTTTGGGTCAGGGTTTATGTGTAGGTAAGTTGCAAGGTTTCTCTGGTTGAAAGCAACCTGGTTCAGGCAAGGATTACTCGGTGCCTTTACACCACATCTGGCCATTTTTGTGAAGACACTTTGAAGTGAGTTGGTTGTAAGGAACTTGTTCACAGAAGCTTTGAAGTTACCTGCACCTCTAACATTTTTCCCTCTTGCTGTGACAGCAACACAGTCATTGACAACAAAATGAAAATAATAATTAGTTGATAGAAACAAATATCATGGAATAGACAGAAATATAATGCACGATTTTTGAATGGTTAGTTAACTTTTTGTGAATATAATGGTGCCAGGAGGATGAAAGTTGGATCAGGAGGATGTAAGGGTGTCAGAAGCATGTAAGGGTGTCAGGATGATGTAAGTGGAACCAGGACGATGTAAGAGTGTCAGGAGCTTGTAAGTGAAGCCAGGAGTATGTATGTAAGACTGTCAGGAGGATGTAAGTGGATCCAGTAGGATGTAATAGTGTCAGGAGGATGTAAGAGTGTCAGGAGGTTGTAAGTGAAGCCAGGAGCGTGTAACTGTCAGGAGGATGTAAATGGAGCCAGGAGGATGTAAGAGTGTCAGGAGGATATAATTGGTGATGTAAGAGTGTCAGGAGGATGTAAGAGTGTCAGGAGGATGTAAGTGGAGCCAGGAGGATATAAGAGTGTGAGGAGGATGTAAGTGGATCCAGGAGGATATAAGTGGTGATGTAAGAGTGTCAGGAGGTTGTAAGTGAAGCCAGGAGCGTGTAATGAAGATGTAAGTGGAGCCAGGAGTATGTAAGAGTGTCAGGAGGATGTAAGTGGAGCCAGGAGGATGTAAGAGTGTCGGGAGGATATAATTGGTGATGTAAGAGTGTCAGGAGGTTGTAAGTGAAGCCAGGAGCATGTAAGACTATCAGGGGGATGTAAGTGGAGCCAGGATGTAAGAGTGTCAGGAGGCTGTAAGTGGAGCCAGGAGGATGTAAGGGTGTCAGGATGATGTAAGGAGTCAGCAGGATGTAAGGGAGTCAGGAGGTTGTAACTGCAGTCAGGAGGATGTACCTGAGATCAGGATGTAAGAGTGTCAGAAGGATGTAAGAGTGTCAGGAGGATGTAAGTGGAGCCAGGAGGATGTAACTGGGGTCAGGAGGAATGAACTGGGGTCAGGAGGATGTAACTGGGGTCAGGAGGATGTAACTGGGGTCAGGAGGATGTAACGTATTGTATTGTAAGGCACAAAATGAACTGCATACAAAACTACATCACCAAAGACAAAATGATGCAAACTATGGTCTCCTGGGAGACCTTCAACCTTAATACTATAACATGGGTAATTCCTTTTCATGCAAAGAAATTATGATAACAAAAAGTCTCTCAATGTTCCCTCCGCAAGAGAGAGTACACTGTAGAATGACCTCGAAACATTAGACAGCAAGAAAAGTACAAATAACACAACATGGTGGACAAGAATTTGATCCAATGGTATATATTTAATACATCAGCACATTCAAACTTCAGTGGTATGGCTGCCAAAAGTGGTAAGATCTCTAACTTCCAGCCTAACCATCCTTTAGCTTTAACAATCAAACTTTATAGATTTCTTTAAAACTCATATGAAACGTACCTTGTGATTGTAATGTTCCTGGAAGCTCTTGTATATCTCTATTGACAATACCAACTTCAATCATCAACTGGCCTTCATGCCATGACTGTTGCAGCCCAATAACGTAAAAGGGCACTCCACAGACATGGGCATAATCAACGAGATTGTCTTTATCTGAGGATGGAACCATACTTAAAAGCCAGGCTAAGAGGCTAGTATATATGTGAGTGTCAGCATTAGGAACAGCCTTGTTTCCACATCTGACACTAGCAAGTTCTCCACAAGTTACCAACTTAGTGGAAAGCAAAAGGTAAGATCTTCCTGTAGTTAATTCAGGAAGACTGGCCAGCAGCTCTTCATAAGATGCCTCCTGCAAATGAATGTAATTAATACACTCAAAGAACATTCATACTAACATTCTTACATTACTTGTGCTTACAATGATGTTAATAATTGTCTATAATTTCGTCTTTTGCTCTGTATTTGCATTTATGTAACAAACAAGGTATTTTAAATTCACCCTTTAGTGTAAAACAGTTGCAACGATATTTGAAAAACTTTTATAACCATGATGATGCTCTGATGAAGGGCTAACGCTCGAAACGTCAGCTTTTACAAATTCCCACGGCGATGATAATTTGTTTATCTACATTACTTGAAGTTTTTAATAACCATGGTTTCTTTTTAAGCTGCCTTGCCAATACATTAAAATAAATTTAAATGATAAGCTTTCACTCTTGAAATGAAGTCACTCCTATTCAATTTCATGTTCATCAACTTGTGCAAACAGTCACTTCTAAAAATGCTGTAAAAGTTGATGGTGATTCCTATATATCATTTGTGGTGGTTCAAATGCCAGCCATTCACCAGACTAAAATAAATCACTCTACTCCAGTGTTCCCACTACTTCTGAAAATCAAGGGTCCCTGGGAACCCTGGTGTCCCAAAATGGAGGGTCATTTCCAAAATTGGGGGGTCCCCAGGCCGTCCATCTCCCTTCACCACATGCCAAGTAATTTTTTCGTGTGTCCCAGGAATGCAAGAAGGACGAAAGTGGCGCATCATTTTCACATTTTCTTGTGTCAAATACTCGTGGCGGCGCGTTAATGGGATAACTGTACTCTGACAAAGCATTAATATTGAATTATCAGTTCAATTAAGATTCTTCACACCTTCTCAGGGCAATCAACTTTCGGTTGTCTGGTCGTCTGAGACGAATTAGTTCAGCTTTTGGACAAGTAACTTAACTTGTAAAAGCACTTGTCCAAATGGATGAGCAGAATTTGTAGATTGGCATTATATCATACATAAGCATTGCAGTAATTAATCTAAAATTCTGCCATTCAAAGTAGCATTTGCAGTACGTTTATTTTCTATCTTCAGACTTCCTTTAAAATATATTTTACATTTCGCTTCTTTGACATATGTCAGTTGTTGACACAACTTGTCACCGTCCTTGCACACACGATGTTCAGAACCTTCTGACTCGGTTCTGTTACTAAAATAAAATGTATGATCTTCATTGAGAGGTCATGTTTATTTGCAATTTCTAATGTTCATGCCTATGCTACATTCTAAGAAAGTAACATATTTCCAAAGTAATATGTGGGACAAGTGAAATTTCCTTCGGACAAGTGAATCTCGAATTTTACTTGTCCATCGGCTAAATCCTTTCATGAGCCAGAATGGCCCATTGGAGCAGGTGCTTATCTCCGGTTTCTGTAGTGTTAAGCAGATGAGAGTCATTGACTCCCCCTGGATGGGACACTAATCCATTGCAGGTTAGCCCTCAGCAGAAGCTGGTATTCATTTTAACGACCTCGGGACGATGGAAAGCTGAGTCAACTCTGGTGGAAAAGAAGGTCACACAAATGTTCAAAACTCAGCTGAGCTGGGGTTCGAACCCAGGACCTTGAGGTTAGAAGGCAGAGATCTTACCACTGCACCAACCACACCACCTTCAATGTAGGCCAAGGAATGACTTTAACCACTCATAAAATATAGGCCATTATTTTCATAGAAATTACAGAAAATAGTGCAGAGATTAAGGGTGTGTTCCTTTGGGATGATCTGGATCTGGATCAATGATCCAAGATCACTCGGATCATGGAGCATCAAAGGAACCAACGAGTCCGCTCTTGGAAAGGATCTGTCGGTTCCCTTGATGGGCCATGATCCAAGTGATCTCGGATCACTGATCCAGATCCGGATCATCCCAAAGGATCACACCCTAAGAAAAACAGTGCAGATAATGTACCAAATATTGACCGATCCCAGTGAATGGGGGTATGGTTGGTACAGTGGTAAAATCTCCACCTTCCAACTACAAGGTCCCAGGTTCTCCACCGAGTGTCGAACATTTGTGTGACCTTTTTTTCGTCCAAAGTTGACTCAGCTTTACAACCTGCCGAGGCCGGTAAAATGAGAGGCAAACCTGTGACGGATTTGTGCCCCAACCAGGGGGAGTCAATGACTCTCATCACTGCAGATACCAGAAATAAGCACCAGCTCCAATGGGCCTCTTAGGTTCGTAAATGGATTTAGCTAGCCAGTGTAGGTAATGTAACATATAAAATTGGTTTAATTACAAAAAACGTCTTAAAATCACTTCAACAGCTACAGTCAGCCCCAAAAATAGCAAAACGGGGCAGCCTAAAGCTACAAAGAAAAAACAGGCCCGAGTTAAGACACAATATTTGGCAAGTCAAAATATTAATTCTGAGGAAGGGGAGGGATCATGGGACGACAGTGACAGGGAGAATCAAGAGCATGTGTTTGGCAGCCAGCAACAACTGACGCACACTACAAGAGCATCCAAAGTTCAGGAAAACCTTCACAAGAGCAGACTTACCAACAGTTATCAAACTTCTAAACTTCCAATACAGAATGACAGCAATGCCAATGAATCTGTTATGGTACATGTCAACGAATCTGATGTCGAGAGCCATAAGTTTGAGAATAACTGTTGTTCTATCATCGAACCAGCAGATCCAGCAAGGTACGTTTTAAACCATTGATTAAGGAAAACTGTAGTTTGTATTTAGGGAAATCACGTTGACATATTCCAGCACATCATCATTCACTGGTTGAGATAATGCTCACTACCAGAGGATCAACACATGATAATGCACTGGTTGAGTAGATGTTGTTCACACCCTGAGGATCGATACATGATCATGTACTGGTTGAGATGATGTTGTTCACACCCTGAGTATCAACACATCATAATGCACTGGTTGAGATGATGTTCACACCCTGAGGATCAACACGTGATAATGCACTGGTTGAGATGATGTTGTTCACACCCTGAGGATCAACACGTGATCATGCACTGGTTGAGATGATGTTGTTCACACCCTGAGGATCAACACATGATCATGCCCTGGTTGAGATGATGTTGTTCACACCCAGAGAATCAACAAATGATAATGCCCTGGTTGAGATGATGTTGTTCACACCCTGAGAATCAACAAATGATAATGCACTGGTTGAGATGATGTTGTTCACACCCTGAGGATCAACACATGATAATGCACTGGTTTAGATGATGTTGTTCACTCCCTGAGGATCAACACATGATCATGCACTGGTTGAGATGATGTTGTTCACACCCTGAGGATCAACACATGATAATGCACTGGTTGAGTAGATGTTGTTCACACCCTGAGGATCAACACATGATAATGCACTGGTTTAGATGACGTTGTTCACACACTAAGGATCAACACATGATCATGCACTGGTTTAGATGATGTTGTTCAAACCCTTAGGATCAACATGTGATCATGCACTGGTTGAGATGATGTTGTTCACACCCTGAGGATCAACACGTGATCATGCACTGGTTCAGATGATGTTGTTCACACCCTGAGGATCAACACATGATCATGCACTTAGGATCCACCCATGATATTCCACTGGTTGAGATGATGTTCACACCCTAAGGATCAACACATGATAATGTTGTTCACAGCCACACACACCGAGCTATATAAAAGTACCTTTTAGATTGGTTTGAATTGTATACAACTTTTAATATGTTATAGCTAACTGGCTCTTAAAATTTTCATAATGCTCTCTTGCATCTGTTAAGAGTTTCTAGTTTTGCCCAGAAACACACATTAATGTGTTTTATTAATTCTCTACTTTTTTAATCTTTTTTCATAGATACAAATATTATTTTGATCATGGACACAACGAGCATTTGGATGTAGGCTCTGAATGGAAAGATGTCCATATGAACAGAGTGGTAGAAAGGTGAGACCCTTCCACACTGTACCTCAATAAGCCATTACTGGAATATGACCAAGTTTTTCAATATATAGTTAATGCACCAAAGATTAGAACTTGATCTCAACATGAAGGTTTTTTGTGAGCAATGACAAAGTATATATAGTTTGGAAAATACCTATTCTTCCCCTGTAAGGTGTTTGAGCATTTTTGTGACCTTTTTTCTGCCAAAGTTGATAAATTAATGTTCCAATTAAGTGCTGTGCCAAATGATAGCATGGTCAATCTGACCGTGTGGAATGGGGATAGCATGGTGCCAAAATGAACCCAATTGCCAAAATCATTTTAGATGCGGTGTTCATGCGATGTATAAATTGCCACTGTGCTTAGGTCGTGCTATCACCGCACCAAATTGAATTGAGTTTAGTGCAAACATAGTACGATGTATAAACTAGGCCTTAGATTTAAAATCTGCATACGATTGTAGTGTGCTGTGATGTTTTCATGTGTACCAGGATTCCATAACTAGGAGCCTCCAGCTGGCCCAGATAAGTGAGGTAGCGTTTTTCCTGACCTGTTTAGTTTTAGAAAAGAACTTCTTTGAATTCGCTGCGCTAATTCTTTAAGCAAGTGCACACAATTACAAATTTTGCGTGAGTTATGCTTGAAAGTGCGTGAAATTTATTCCAAGTGAGAAGTCGGGCACTCTTCTTTTATTGAAAAATAATAAAAACATCTGGTTGGACACTAAATTGTTATTAGAGACCTATAGATCCAAATATGAGTACGATTACAAGATTTTAAGAATGCGCATGCTTGTACAAGCATACGCGTTGTCGAGAGGATGAGATTTCTAGCAAAGGTCGTCCTCTAGGTCTCGACAACAAGTTTACTGCAACTGAAACGCGTGCGTTCGTAAAATCTAGTACTTACACTATATTGATGTTCACCTTGACAACGTTTGGCACGAAAGATGTTACGCTCTAGAGAGAAATAAGTCAGGAAAATGCTGCTTCATAAAAAGATATATAGAAGTTGGAGACTCCTTCTTGGGCTCTTGTATACATGTGCATTTATGCTAATAAAGTGTTTTTGTTACACAGCTCTGAGAAATGGCTCAAATACTTTTTGCAAGAATTCTTCGGCATTTTGCGTCTGATAATTAACTTTGCCCTTATATTTGTGCTGGAACTGACAACATTTGTTGTAAGGTTTATCGCAATCCGTTTCCTTCTCGGTCTGGTTGTCATAGTTGGTGACCACCTTTTGAAGCCATTATTGACTGCAGTGTTTAACAGCCTTATCCAGCCTCTGTTTGCCTTTCTGTGGAACGTTTTAATGGCGTGTAAGAATGCTGTAATGCCATTACTGGACTTAACACGAGAGGTCATCCTACAAATTGCCACACTTCTCAAGGCTTTTAGACTGTTTGAGCTCACCTGGAAACCAAACTTACAACCGCAGCCTTTTCCACATAAACTTCAAGTTTTGTAACGAAAAAAGTGGTTATGAAACTTTGCAAACTCCAAACATTACACTGCTGCTTTGTTTCAACTGAAAGCTTATCGAAGTCATTAACCACAAACAAGTTGTACACAAACCTCTGAAACAAAGCAACATTGTAATCTTCTTTGTAGATTTCTAAGTTTCACAACCAGTCCACTCAGTAACTTTGGCTCTCCCTTTCCTTTCTTCTCTCAACCTTTTTTTCCAATTTCTTTTCAGTTCTTTTTTTTTCTGAAACATTTTTTCTTCTGTTTTTTGTAAAAAATACCTACAATTAGTCTTGTTTTCAATGCAAATTTTTATGTTTAGGGCCATCTACCCGATTAGCTTGTTCTAGTCAGACGGCCCGTACATATAATGTTTCCTGTATTCATTGCAGATTAATAAGTTTCTTGAATGTAATCCTCAATAGGTACAAATAAAAGTGTTGTTTATTTCAAGTAGGCATTGTGCATTCACGGTTTTGATCTTTTGTTATAGATGTAATGTCTTGTTATCCTATATGTCATTTTCTCATTTACCACTCAAAGCTTCATTTTAAAGTGCAACTAACCCCTTTTCGGATTTTTTGGCCACTGAAAGCTGTGGAGATACTAGTTGAAATAAAAAAATAATTATGGAAATCGGCCGAATATTTTATTCTTTACATGCCTTTGAATATCGCACGCATTTGGTTCACCACCGAGCAATGGAATGAATATCGGAAGTCTGGGGTGAGCCTACTGTGACGTCACTCATGGCCAATTCAATCTTTAAGTTCAGTCTGGTTATTACAACCAGCAAATGTTTTTCCGTATGAAAAAAAGAAAATTTGTACTAATTGTCAATTTTTGCCTCAGGCTGTGGATTCACAGGCCGTGAGTGACATAAAACTCAGAATCGT
>JAOCNB020388303.1:0-15401 GCA_026546465.2 Palythoa caribaeorum
TCTCTAATAAGCCCCTTCTCTAATATTCCCTCCTGTCTAATACTCCTCCCTATCTAATAAGCCCCCCTCTCTAATAAGCCCCCTCTCTAATAAGTCCCCCTCTCTAATAAGCCCCCTCTCTAATAAGCCCCCTCTCTAAAAAGCCCCCATCTCTAATAAGCCCCTACTCTAATAAGCCCCTTCTCTCTAATAAGCCCCCCTTGCGGGGCTCATTAGACCGTTTATGGTACTTTCAATCTTGGGAATAATTTTTTCTACTACTGTGTTGTGGCCTAATCCCAGTTCTGATATGGACGCTTCTAATCACGGGCTCTTGCGGCTGAGAAAAGGATTGGGTCTGAAATTATACAAACCTGAATCACTATAACGCCGACAATGATCCCAGCAATCAATGGCAGGTTGTCGACAATCAGATCTTTCATACTGTAGTAGCATCCCTTGAAAACACACCATTAAAAAAATTAATAGAGACCTTTAGATCCGACTACGAGTACGAATACGAGTATAAGTAAAAGATTTTAAGAGCGCGCATGCTTGTACAAGCAAACTCGTTGTCGAGATTTGTTGCAAAAGTCATCCTCTCGACAACGAGTTTGCTGGTAAATGTGCGCGCGCATTAAAATCTTGTACTCGTACTCTTAGTCTGAACCTAAAGGTCTCTTATAATAATAGATAGATTTAGCAAACACAACGTGACGCGAAAAGACAACGTGAAAGTGCGCGCGGTGTTCTATCTAACGTTCTGTCCAAGACGTCGCGTTGTGTTCAGGACTGGACTTTGCTGCTTTGCCGTTGCAAAACAAAACGCGACGTGAAGAAATTGCTCTTGCGCGCGCACAATTTGAACGTCGCGTTGTCTTTGCTAAATCTATCTATTTTGTTGGACTCTGCCACACACACACCGATAATTTATCGGCCGACATATTTGGATTAAACATGCGCATTTTTTTGTCGGCGACAAAAACTAATAGATAGATTTAGCAAAGACAACACGACGTTCAAATTGTGCGCGCGCAAGAGCAATTTCTTCACGTCACGTTTTGTTTTGCAACGGCAAAACAGCAAAGTCCAGTCCTGAACACAACGCGACGTCTTCAACAGAACGTCAAATGGAAGAGCGCGCGCACTTTCACGTTGTCTTTTCGTGTCACGTTGTGTTTGCTAAATCTATCTAATTAATGGCAAAACAAAACGTGACGTGAAGAAATTGCTCTTGCGCGCACACAATTTGAACGTGTAACTGGCAATATCAATATGGTAGTTTGAGCTTTAAGGTTACTTCTGGTTGACAGACACTTCTTCTACCTTCTTTAAAAATGTAATGTAACCTAAATAAACAAAAAAAGATTGTTGTTGTTATCCTGTTCCATCCAACCTAGACACGCACGACACTAAATCTAGTCACTATCTAATGCAAATGCTGTAATCTGATTGGCTATCTTTTGCGTCATAGATAGTGTCCATGGAATGTAAACAGCAATATAAAACGTCTACTTGCCGGTTTTTGATTTGATTCGTTTCTGAAGAAGACTTTCAAGCTTCTAATCAACAATGCAGTTCCAGATAAAACAAAGGCAGCAACAAAATATGGTGTAAAGATTTTTTCAAAGTAGAAAAAGACGGAAAAGAATATGTTTGAAGCATAGTTTAACAAATTTTGCTCCACAGACAATCAACCACAGGAGAACCGCCTCTTCAAAATAGATTGTTTGAACTAAAACAAAGTACTTTATAATATGAAACAATAAATTCATGATACTGAAGACAAGGAAAACTCAGGAGAAAAATGTTATGAAAAATATCCGGGTTTTTTTTGTTTCTTCTCTAGAGATTTCTACTAAAAACAACTAGAGTATTCGCTCTCAACTTCTATCTGCAATTGATTGAATGACTCAAGCCAGCTGAGCTCTTGTCATTCTATCACTGATAAGAAATTTGGGTCTCGTATAGTTACCTGCATTCTTAAATATATTACGCGTATGGGTAACTTACGCATATGCTGATAAAATAATTCAAATTTTCAAGCAATTGAAATATATCTTAATTTGTACTTGTCAATACCGAAAACAGCATCTTACCAAACACTGGCTTGGCACTCGCTGATTGCGAGATCCGAGAAATCCCAAGATACCTGCAATTATTATCTGCAAACGAACACGAAGACAGTTATAAATATTGAATGGTTTCTTGTATGAAACTGCGGAATGTGCCACACGTCTCTTGCCAAATTTGTATGCAAAGAAAATACAAGTGGCATTTCCATGGTATGCCGCGAGAATCATTGAATAACTAGTTCTTATTACACATATCCATGTGAAAGCCGTGAAGAGAAGCGATATCAGTGAAGTAATACGATTTCACTTCACGGTAAAATGATCCAATCAAAATGCTTTATATAATATGTTCAACCAATCACATTGCTTGTATTATTGTGACTACTTAATATTTTGTGACACACATTTCCCTCTCTTTTTACAAACAGTGATACATGATTTCAAACTGAACATGACTTCAATTTTCAGTTTATTCAATTTTAAAAAGACGATATTCAAATTTCTTCCTTAAAAATGATAGCAGAAGCACCTCACAAAAATGCGACGCTGGTTAAAGAGTTTTTAAGTCGTAAATTAAAAAAACAACCAGAAGTTAGAGTTAGAAATACACTATAAGTGAGTGAAGTGTTGTCGGTCAAATGAATAGTGTAATGTAATTCTTTTGATTCATCTAGACTAAATAATAAACATATTATTTAATACAGAGTTTGTCTGTTTGATATCAGTTCTATTTGTCAAATTACATTACATTACATTATTATGCATATTTCAGTTTATTATCCAGTTTAACTTTCTATAGAAAAATTCGCCTTTTATGGTTTTGCCGCTTTCTCTTTTTAATTTTTGTCTCCGCCACAAATCCTTTGTTTGCATGAAATGATTAAGGAAGTCGTAACTTGCAATTCACCGCTTTTCCACCATAACTCTTGTGGAATACACACTGTCCCACTTGGTTGAGGCTAAAGTTGATGTCCGGCCTCATCAGAAACTGCAGCCGAACCAAAGCGGGTTAAAAATTGAAAGGTCGTTTCGTCAGCAAGGGCTCTGTAAGCCGTGTCGCCACCAGAGTCGAAGTTGTTTCGGCACCTAAATTCTTTCTTATGATAGATAAAAGTTTTCTTGGCTATTTCGCCTGCGACATTATAAAATGCCTAAGCATTTTAAATTCTGAATGTTTGCACACGATTGTACGCCACTAGAGTTCCCATGAGAAACGTTTGGATCAGAACTTGCCAGATTGATTGGTCGCAAATATTGAGATAGATAACGTTACATCGAATTTTAAGTAAATTTTAAAGTTTAGTACACTATCTTTTTGCACGGTTAGTACCATCTTTTCACACAGTTAATAAGTTCAAATTTTGTTGCAACACAAAAAGAAATGACCAATACTTCAAATGTACTCAAATAAAATATGTCAAATATGGGGGAAACAGGCGTCAGACCAAACAACTTTCGATTACTGGAAAATGCCGGCGTCTGATTCAGTCGGTGTCTAGTGCAAATGCAAGTTAATTGCTTTTACACATAAGTAGCTTTTACACATAAGTAACAATTTTAAGACATATATATGATATCGCTCAATAGATTCAAAATTAAATTTAGCATTTTTTTATACTCATCTATAGGTACGAGTCGCACCTAGAAAATTTGCAAACTTTTCCAGAATGTTTTCAGGAAAAAAATTGTATACTGTCCTGTCCAAGTATTAATACACTTGTTCTAGGCGTAATTTTCTTCTAAATTTACAAATTTAAAAGTTTGTGTAACTTTATAGAATTTTATATGATTATTGGCTATACGAGTGACAACCTTATTTCTCAATCTAATAAGAAGGGCAAGACGCCGTCCTCTCTGGAGACTTCGACGTTTGCCACATGCTTGGATTGTACCTATAGGCCACGTAATTCCTGGTTCGAACAATACAATCATGACCACAATATCCCAAAAAATATTGTCGCCAAAAGAATATTTTCAACTGTCTGTGAAAATGTGTTCTGGTTCCCATTCAAAAAAGAACCTGAGGTTGATAAATTAAAATTTTGATATTCACTGCATAAGTAGTGTATGGAAAGCTGATATTTCTGTCTTTGGTGAAGTCAAACCAACTGGTCCATTAATGTCGCACCCTGGAATATTATTATATACATATAATTGTTAATCGAAAACAACCTAAAACTCACCCAAACTCCAAACCATATTCCAAAGCCGACATGCGACATAAAGTCCGTTCCCAAGTAAGCACTTGCGATGCCCAGCAACAAAGAAACGCTACCAACAACAATCTGCAAAATAGAAAGAATCTGCAGCGATTTGGAATGGTAGGCCATCGTGATCTGATCCTGAAACAAAAATCGAAACTGATTTGTTTTGGTCGCTGACGCTTGTCATAAACCATATCATTTATCAATAGTAGAGCCTTATTGAATAATTTCTCTTCATTTTAAAACAATTATTAAATATTTCAATAACTGCATGACTGATTAAGTTATTTTTCCTGAAACTATTTTAAACATCGGAAAGAAGTTGATACGTTTTTTGTTAACTCAATAAATCTATTGCACAGCATTTTATTTTGTTTTTTCTAAAATTCTGTTGAAAAGAAAAATAGATTCTTTTGATCAAAAATTATTAGTGTCATTGCAATCTTTTAATTTGAATACTGGAATAAGTTTTTAAAGCTTTAACTTTTTTAAATTTTTAGAAAATATCCAGCACTTTCATCACCACTGGCGTAAATAATTGCTTTAGTATAAATCACAAAAGTTAATTGACAAGCGGAACAAAAATTGACTTTATTTTCGCCGGAATTTTCGGTAAAAACTGCGCCGCACATTTACAGTCACATAAAAAGTCAGGTGATAAATGAAGTAAAAAAGAAAATGCGTTATTAAGGCTAATATTCTTCCCCTATTTATTTGTCAAAAGCTTCAAAACATATCCTCTGCGAAATTAATGAACTTATAAGTTCAAACAGGAAGAACCCAGCAAAATCAAATATTTCAACATTTTTTCTAGTATTCAAATTAGAGGATGACACGTGTCCCAGTAACTATAGATCAAATTCACTCACAATTGCAATCTGGCATGATTGTGTTAAAATTTTTAAAAAAATGTTGTTATAGTACTTCAAATGTCAAATCTGGAACATTTCGTCAAAATACTGTAACCGTCTTTGGTAATAAGGTTAAAAACAGCGTCCTATAGGGGTTGGCTAACATTTTGTACATTCAGAAATTTATGTAAGGTCAATATTCGAGTTTGAGAATGGAATGCCATGTTTCAAGAACAATCCGCGTGAACACAGAGAACAAGGTCTGTTTACATGAGACTTTTCGTCCCGAGATGAAAGTCATCCCGGGATGAGATTACCCCGGTATTTGGTCATTTTCTTGCAACTGTTTACATGGTTTGGAGACGGGATAAGTTCATCCCGGGTCGAACTCATCCCGTTTCCAAGCACAGGGATGAGATTTCAACCCGGGATGAAAGTTTCATGTAAACACTCATGGTTTTTCACCTCGAGAGGAAACGATAGATTGATGACGGAGCCGCGTCATTTAAAAACCTCAAACAGAAGTAGCGTCTGCAGTTGCAGCAACACTGTCACCAAACACAACAAAATTTCAGTTACAGCAAAGGTTAAAACCAAGGCAGAAAAACGCAGACAAAAAAAAAAGAAAAGGCGCGGGCACGATGAATCTCATCCGGGCGAGATGAGATCATTCAGGGCGGGATGAGAGTAGATAATTTTCATCCAGGCATTCCGGGATAAAACTGCTCATATAAACAATATGTTTTTTCGTCCCGGGACGACTTTAATCCCGGGACGAAACTCATCCCGCCTCTCATGTAGACGGACCCTAAATCAGTCGACCCGGTTTTTGACATTTACATCACTACGACTCGAGCACACAGTAATTGACGTTATTTGATGGCTAAATATTTTCCCAATACATTCCTCCTGGCAAATAAAAATTTAATGTATCAGATGCGGTATTTGAAAAGGTAAGGCGGAGCGACTACTGCCAATTAGACCTCCGCAAAACTACAGCGAGCAAAAAAAGTTCTTAAAATATATAGTTGCAAGATAATACAATAGACTTTGACAGATAGCCAGTTATCTATCATTCAAGATCAAAAGGTTCCGTTAATATTGATAAAATTTTTAATCTTTTGCATATACTTCAAAACAAATTTGTTTTCTGTGGAAACAGCTAAATGTGCCTGTGTTTCAGAAAAAAAATTAATTCGATTCTTTGCTGAAATCTCAAAAAATTTAAGGGAAGGTTTTGCTAACTTTGCGTGATGGGCGGAACTCTATGTATTGTAAACTACCCACATGTTTGGTTCTAAACAACGAAACACTGCGCTAGTTCAAGTGCTTGGGGGAGGGGACAGGGGTCTTGGTTGGGGGGAGGGTAACTTAGCTAGAAAATTATTTTTTATGTGCCGCTGAGGCCTCCAAATTTGTACCCCGTTCTATAAAAAGTTTGCGCCGCAAAAGGATACCCCATTCTATAAGTTGGTTATGAATGTGGACCCCTCGAGTTCTAAAACTCTTTCACACTGACGCCCTATTCCAAAAAAATGCATCTGTGTCAAAAATAAATCAATTTTCGAAGCATACTGTCAAAAAGTAACAAAAGGAAGTAAGCAAAGAGATTGTATATTTATTTTAAGGACCTTTTTGTAACGCTGAATCACGTAGCCCATTCTTAAAACGTTTTGTAAAATAATTAATTAGATACCTCGTTCTTTCGGCAGAGGGCTAAAATATAACACAACACAGCACAGCACAGCACGACACGACACTGTACAGTACAGTACAATACAATACAAAACAATACAGTGCAATACAATACAATACAGTATAGAACAGTACAGCACAATGCAATGCAATACAATACAATACAATACAATACAATACGATACAATACGATACAATACAATACAATACAGTATAGAACAGCACAGTACAATACAATACATATGCATTATTGAACAAGCGTGAGGTCAAGATGGCTGGATATTGGCCAAGTTCTTTTTTTTTTGCGTTATTATGGACCGAGACGAAGTCGATTATATGGCCAAAGAATTTCACTTTACTACTATTTTCCGTAAGACAAAAACGTTTCTATGTCTTCATATCACTTTGCGTTTTAATTTTTGTATTTGTCGGTTTTTGTTGATGAATAATTTTACGAAAGTAGTGCCATCGAGGGATATGGTACAGTGTTCGCGCCGAAATTGGTTGCTAAGTGCGTTGCTAGGGAATCAGCTGTTTCCGGTCTAAAGCTAGGAGCGCGCCAGTTTTGATTGCTAGGGAATCAGCTGTTTCCGGTCCGAGGGATATGGTACAGTGCTCTGCCCAACTTCATTAAATATTCATAAACATGATGAACACCTATCAATCAAAATGGTGACCAGGCAACGATGATTAGCTGATCGGTAATGACGCCATTCGATCCAATAAACGCTCCCTCTATGACTTCGTTTTCCATTTTTATTTTTTGCATATTCAATGACGGGGGCGGGTGTTTCATGTTGGTAGATAATTCATTATCTCTGATTGGCTGCGAAAACGTCAAGCCATGTTTTTGATTGGTTCTACTTCCCGCCAAAACAATGAACTAATCTTTTTGTAAAATGATTGCACATCGGTCTTTTGTTACGGCCTAATAACTAGGCATCTTTTAAAACATGATAAAAGAGATAAAAATCTATAAAACGCTTTACGGTTTTCACGCGGTAAAAAAGTTAAAATATACATTTACGTTTCGCCTTCTCGCCTTCGCGTGTAAGGCTTCATCAGAATGATCAAAAATATGAATAGTTTCGGGTAAGCCGGTGAGCAAAAAATTGAATTTGCATAAGAGATAAAAGCTATTGTTCTGGTGTTAAAAGTAAGGTACAATAAAACAGTTAATCATGCGGGGAGGTTGTTCTTAATTAATTGTTTCCAGGTAAAACTGAGTTTGTAAGAGTCATCTCTATTGAAATTATTTCGGGTGTTTTTGAATTTCAGTCGCTTCTTTGATTATTCTCGGTAAATATCTCGGTATATTTTTAAAACGTTTTTAGTAGTTATAGCACGAGATATGGAATAGGATCATGCAAATTTATTCATAAAATTCAAAAATTTGGATTTAAATCGCTAAAGTATTGGCTGTTTTTGGTAGGAGCTATGTTGTTATAATGGTTATTATTTGGCGTTGTGGCCGCCAAGATCCAGGTTCGATTCCTGGGCATAGCATTTTTATCAAAAATTGTCTCTCTCGTACGGGGATTGAACCCACGACCAATGCATTAAGAGTGCACTGCTCTACCGACTGAGCTAACGGAAGGCTCGCAATAAAAAAGGTGCCAGTTTGGAAAATAAATGCGCTCGTACGGGTCTCGATCCCGTGACCTGTGGCAATCTTTCTCTCGACCACATGCTCTACCGACTGAGCTACCGAGCGGTTCACAAACAAAGAGGGTCAATTTAGTGGTCCTATGGATGAGTACAGCATTATGGAATGTTGACTATTAAAAAATAATTACTTTCGTACGGGGATTGAACCCGTGACCAATGAATTAAAAGTTCACCGCTCTACCGACTGAGCTAACGAGAGGCTCACAATAAAAAGTGTCAAAAGAGGGTTAATAGCTGTCAAAATAGGGATAATTTATGCCCAAGAATGTCAAAAATGATGCAATAAGTATAAAAGAAGGGTGAGCAGAGAAAGTTTTCTTAAAATGAATGATGGTGGTGAGCTTTGGCGGCTGGTAACCTGATTTTATGCAGATAAAGGGTGTAGTTCGCAATGTCTATGCAAAGGCCACAGTGGCATACGTGGGATCACCCCCCAAAATACGGTTCCTATACCGAAGAAGAAGTCCACAGAGAAATCCTCTATGGAAGGCCAAGAAGAAAAATAATACGTAACCCTTGGGCTTTTGGACCTTGGCATTGGTTGTGTTGTGCGGCGGAAAAACGTGGTCAAACTGCTCTCCAAGATATCTGCTGTGAAGATTTGTTACAGTATTGTCGGTAATGGAAACCTGAAAACGAACATGACCTACTGCAACGGTGTATTGTGCACCCCCATGAAAAGATTCGAAGCCAATTTTTAGATTTGTTAGACGAATTGCCTTATCCAGAGGCCCCAACGCTGGATGCTCGACTAAAATGGCTGTATGATTTGTATCATAAAGTGAAGACAGAAGAAGAAGAAACGGCGAAAAAACTGCCCGAAACATGGCGGGGTGCTGTGCAATATTTTGAGTTGAAAAACCCAAACGGCTTCTCAATAGGCAACCCCTATACCGAGGAAGAAGTCCAACAGTGGGAAGGAGGAAGAGAATTGTCCAAATACCAAACGAAAGATCCGATTTACGCCCATTACTGCAAGCAAAAGGAGTTAGAAAAAACCGCGGCATTGACGTATGAGGGGTATTTGGGGGCTGGTATGAACACCTACAGTAAATCAGGAGGAAAAGCTAGCAAAGAAGGCCGTTAAGAATATTGGTGGGATGTTATGCCCTATTATAGTTGGGGTTCAGGAGACTTTTTTCCCAAAGAAAAGAACGATGGCGAACCCTAGTTATTACACGCCGTTTTCTGGCGGAGCAATTGGAAGTGACATGGCTTGGCAGCAGAACGCTCTTAAAATAGGAATGAAAGTCAAAGCTTTTTCCATTGAAAATCATGCTAAAAAGAATACGGACCGTGTTGTACTTTCTAAGAATGAACTCCGTCAAGCCGATGAATAGGTAATTCGGGCTAATAAGACCCTAAAACGACATTTTCCTACGGGAAAGATGTTTGTTGACAATCTTTTACGACGAAACTGGTATCAAGTTAAAGATGCGACAGCGGTGTTTGCAGTTGCTAGATTATTACCAACGCTAAGAACGGTGGAAGGCGGTACAGGATGGACTGTTCAAATGGCTATAGATGAACGGAAAGTTATCTACGTTTTAATTTTAATATTGTAAATGATAAATGGTATACATTTCATTATAATAGGCATAAGTTTTTACCTTGTAAAACGCCCAAACTGACTTTGAAATCAACAGGGATCGGAACAAGGCAGTTGAGCGATTCATGACGAAGAGCAATTGAACACGTGTTTAGATTAACGTTTTTATTTTAAAGATCTGTAATTAAACACTTCAAATTGATCTTCTGCTTCGCGCAGTGTTTATAGTTTAGATTCTGGGTGGTCTTTCTCCCAACTCTTCACCTTGGCCCAACGTTCACACATACACTCCACGATACCGTCCAAGAAACACATCTGAGTTTAAGGACGAACTAAATGGAGCGAACATTATAGAATTTTGTTCAGGGGGGCCTAAGAATTATGGCTATGTGACCGATCGTGAAGAAGTCGAATGTAAAGTTAGGGGTTTTACCCTCAACATGGAGGGCTCGCGGCAGTTAAACTATTCTATACTCAAGAATAATGTCATCAACGAGGACTCGATCCCTTGCCGGAATGCCAGTCTAGAACTACGCGTATCACCGAAGCGCGCAAAATCATGCGCAATCATAAAGAGTAGAAATTACTAAGCCTAAGCACAAGACCTACTAACTTGTTGTAAATAAAAGGGTGCTACCGCCCGCAGAATGTAATGAAACCCCTTTTCGTACGTATCCTTACGGGTACAATCAAGCGGATAGTACGCCATTTTTAGCCGAGGATTTTAACGATGTTCGCTTTTTGTAAATAAAAAACAAGATATGGTTTACATTTTCATCATTTTATTGGTATGTACATTACACTTGTAAAAATAAAGATACATTACACTTGTAAAAATAAAGATACATTAAACTTGATCTTGACGTTCAATGATGCCTTTTTTCTCTAAATATCTACAGCCCTCCACTAGAGTTTCAAACCGTATGTTGTGCTTTTTCTCGTACCCAATGATTCTGTCAGCCAAATCGGTGGCAAACTCCATTTGATCTTCAACCGTATTGTCAAAGCGCCCTACGTAATTAGCCAGCTCGGCAAAAATGTTCAGCCGTACATCTTCGCTGGGGTGGGACAGCCATCTTCGCCAAAACGTTTCATCATCTTTAATTTTCCACAGGCGAACATATCCTAACATATCGGTTTGCTCAGCACGTTGTTCTACTTCGGTCTTATCCTTAATGGTGTTGCAAAGGCTCTCCCAAACGCTTATTTTTTGAAGCGGCTTGCAACCCACTCCGGCGTTGGCGCTTTCTACAATATCAAAAAGAATTCCTGCCTTATTGCTTGCCATGGCTAACTGATATGTAATGCCTGCACCTGGCAAATGTTCTGATTTTTATACAGTTCTAATAGAAGATAATGGCAAAAAATGTATCTGCTTCAGCTAACGTTGTGATTGGCCTAGATATTCCTGTTGTTTCCAACATCCTTGTCTTTCTCCACAAGCATTCCACACGATCCAGGGTTTTTTCCAGATAATGTCCCCATTTCACTTTCAAATCTTCAAATTTTTCTTCGATGTCTTTCTTCACCTCCTCATTGGGATGATACATCCAGCTGCTGAAAAAACTGCTCACCATCCTCCACCTCCCACAACCGGCAATACTCCAAAATATCGTTTCTAGCCTCTGCTTCAATTTCGGAACTTTTTCCTCGGAATGTGGACACAGCTAGACATAGCTCATCCCAACGGGTGGATTTTTTTTTACCTTTACCATTTTGGTCTTGTTGCAAGCTAGCATTTCCGTTTTGTTCTTGTTGGCGGGCTTTTCCGTTTTGTTGTTGTCTGACATTTTTACAGTTCTGAACTCCTCCAATTTATGACCAGATCAGCTGGGGCGATTCAATATATACTAACCCCTGCATCATTCAAATACGTAAGATTTTTCTAATTCCGACTCATGGTTAAATACCCCAAATATTTTCTCCATTTCCTCCAATGTTTGGGGGTGTTCTTGATATAGTGCTTTGGCTTGCGCAACCTTTGCATTCCTCCATAACTCTCCTACACAAAAAAGAACCGTTTCAACGTTCAGTTCCCAATCGTCTTTTAATCTTTCCAATTCTTTCTGAATGGCACATTTTACTTCTTCATCAGGATGATATATTCAACGGTTGAACAAGTCCACAGAATAAAACGTGTTCCACAACTGGCAATAGTCCAAAAGGTCTTTTTGGGGAGCTGCCTGCTCTTCTTCACTAAGTCCTTTCTCCTTTTTTAGAGGAGCACATAAACGTTCCCACTGCTTCATGATGATAATCTGAATGACTACACGCACCACTGGCAGAGTTCTCTATATTGAGCCAATGTCGCCAATTCACCAAATACTTTTTCCGCTTCAAGAATGGTTGTGATGCGTTCCTTTGTTTCTTTCATTTTCATTTCATACCAAATACTTTCTTCCCCCTTGTTTTCAACGTCCATTGTTTTAGTAGCTAGCTTTTCAACACAGTCGAGCACATCGTCCAGCTGGAGTTCAAACATGCACTTTAATCTTTCGAATAATGTCTTAAGTTGGACTTTAACAGCTTCATTGGGGTGATATAACCAACGTTCGAGCAGCAGAGATCCGTTTCCCCCAACAATGTGCCATAACCGGCAATAATCCAGTAAGTCCGTTTGGGGTTCGGCCTGCTTTTTAGGGCTAATGCCAGTTTCCTTGTCTAGCGCAAGACATAAACGTTCCCACTGACTCATGATGCTGCTTCGAACTGAGTGAAACAAACTTGAACGTAACTTTTTTATCTAAAACATCCGAAAACCGGGCAAAACAACTCTCCTTGTATAACGCCGATACTGGCTTTGCTGGTCCAGAACCTCATAACGTTCTTCTGCCTGGTCGATTGTCTGGATGGGCTCTTTGCCTTTTTCTTCGCGCCTCACAACCTTTAGAATTAAATCTTCAAGGCACTCGAAAACATCATCCAGGTAAAGATCGTAGTAAAACATCAATCTCTGGAATTCTTTCTCTAGCTGGCGTTTCACCGCCTCATTAGGATGATATACCCAACGGTCGCGAATCTGTCTTGAATCGATAATCCTCCACAACCGAAGATAATCTAGAAGATCAGGTTGTGGAACCGCCTGTTGTTCATTGCTAACCCCTTTAAACCTTAGTTCATCACAAATTTCCTCCCAACGACTTTGCTCCATAATGCTATACTCAACACTGAGCAAGCATACTGCTATCAAGGGATATAAAACTTTTTTAGAGTTATCAAGCCGGAAGTAATTTAGTTTGGTAGTGGGTGTACATAAAAGCGCGCCCCTTACACAGCTAGCAGATTGCCCTTACCGTCAATGAGTTTGGTAGACGACAAAACGCTAAAGAAGAAGAAGAAAAAGACAAAAAAGACCATCGACACAATGGAGTTTATGCGCAAGTACAATATCAAGGATGTCCAGGATTTTGAAAGGCATTGGATAACAGGTGTCACCCCTCAAGAACGTCGCCGCATTGACCACGACATCTTTAATTTTGGGAACATGTTTGAGATGTGTTACTTGGACGCTATCCTAGAGTGTATGTGTGAACGTTGGGACAAGACCAAGCGTTGGGAGGAAAAGAACCCAGGCTCTAAACTAAAAACACTATGCGAAGCAGAAGATCAATTTGAAGTGTTTAATTACAGAGCTTTGAAATAAAATTACAATCAACACAGTTTGTTCCGTCATTGTTTATTATCCTTCTTTGGGGGCTCTATAAGGTAATGACACAAAGGGCATTCCGGAAACATGGGCTCTGAACCCCAGCTATAATAAGGCATGACATCCCACCAAAACTCTCCTCTTTCTTCTTTAGTGATTCCTTTAATGTGGGCTCCTCAAACGAGAATGCCTTCGTTTTTCTTAACTTCTTTTGCTTTAGGTAATGGTCATAAATCGGATCTTTCTTTTTGTCTTGGGAAAACCAGGGCTCTGAACCCCAACTATAATAGGGCATGACATCCCACCAATACTCTTCTCTGCCTTCTTTGGTAGCTGTTCCTTCATGATAGGTAGAAATCCCGGCCCCCAAATACCCCTCATACGTCAATGCAGCGGTTTTTCCTAACTTCTTTTGCTTTAGAAAATGGGCGTAAATCGGATCTTTCGTTTGATCTTTGGATAATTCTCTTTCTCCTTCCGACTGTTGGACTTCTTCCTCTGTATAGGGGTTGCCTGTTGTGAAGCCGTTTGGGTTTTTTAACTCAAAATATTGCACAGCACCCCGCCATGTTTCGGGCAGTTTTTTCGCTGTTTCTTCTTCTTCTGTCTTCACTTTATGATACAAATCATTTAGCCATTTTAGTTGAGCATCCAGCGTTGGGGCCTCTGGCTAAGGCAATTCATCTAACCGCTCTAAAAATTGGCTTCGAATCCACCGTTACAGTAGGTCACGTTCATTTTTAGGCTTCCATAACCGACAATACTGTAACAAATCTTCACAGTAAGCATCCAATCGAGCTGTCTGACCACATTTTTCAGCCTCAACACACAGCCAATGCCAAGGACCAAAAGCCCAAGGATGACGTATTATTTCTCTTCTTGGCCTTCCATAGAGGATTTCTCTGTGGACTTCTTCTTCGGTATAGGAACCGTATTTTGGGGGGTGATTCCGCGTATGCCACTGTGGCCTTTGCATCGACATTGCGAACTACACCCTTTATCTGCATAAAACCGGGTTACCAGCCGCCAAAGCTCACCACCGTCATTCATTTTAAGTAAAACGTTCTCTGCTCACCCTTCTTTTATACACATTTAAACATTTCTTTCATTTTTATGCATAAATTGACACTAACTTGACATGTATTAACACTCAATTGACACCTTTTTATTGTGAACCTCTCGTTAGCTCAGTTGGTAGAGCAATGAACTCTTAATTCATTGGTCACGGGTTCAAACCCCGTACGAGAGTGACTATTTTTCAATAGTTAGCACTAAATTTACACCTTTTTCATTGTGAACCTCTCGTTAGCTCAGTCGGTAGAGTAGTGAACTCTTAATTCATTGGTCACGGGATCGAGACCCGTACGAGAGCAGCTATTTTTGAAAAGAAGTTTTACGAATAAATTTGAATTTTATGAATAAATTTGCATAATCCTCCTCCATATCTCGTGGTATAACTACTAATCCTTCCTGCCATTTACATTTTGGACAACTAATAACAGCTATATCACACTGATTGGGTCTGTCGCAATTCGGACAAGTTCCCTGATTTTGTTCACCGTCCCTAGAATTTCTGTCATCAAAGCCACGGTCACTTTCTTCATCCTGTTCAGTCTCTGATGCTATGCTTTGTTCACTACTGGCTGTGTCTGTGTCGCTTTCCTCATCTGACTCATCTTCACTTTGAATTTCATTTTCCTTTACAATTAGTTCGGCCAATATTTTTTTGTTTTT